>CM053029.1:587215167-587260167 GCA_028564925.1 Lithobates sylvaticus
ATTTATATTATTGGCTAAAATATTATATATACCGTATATACTCGAGTATAAGCCGAGTTTTTCAGCACATTTTTTTGTGCTGAATGTGCCCCCCTCGGCTTATACTCGAGTCAAGCACTTTTCTGCAGCAGAAAATGACATTTTCTGACCCCAAATTTGGGCCCCGAATCTCGGCGCCACTTGGTGCCAGGAACCCACAATTTGGTATGCCAACCTAGTGGAATCTTCCCTACATCATATCCAATCCTAGCTCCAAGTGTCCCTGAGATACGGGCCCTAAAGTCGGTTCGGAAAATGTCATTCTCTGCTGCAGAAAAGGGCTTGACATTTTCCGACCCGACTTTGAGGCCCGTATCTCGGGGCCACTTGGTCCTAGGAACCCCAAATTTGGTGTGCAAACCCAGTGGAACCAACACTATAACATATCATATTTGGGGTTCCTAGCACCAAGTGGCCTCGAGATACGGGGCCCCACATTCGGTTCAGAAAATGTCATTCTCTGCTGCAGAAATATGCTTGACATTTCTGACCCGACTTTGGGGCCCCCGTATCTCGGGGTCACCTGGTGCTAGGAACCCCATATTTGGTGTGCAAACCCAGTGGAGTGGAACCAACACTATAAACATATCCAAATTTGGGGTTCCTAGCACCAAGTGGCACCGAGATACGGGGCCCCAAAGTCGGTCAACTGTGTCCATCTGCAGCAATGTCATTTCGGGACCCTTTGGGTCCAGAGACTCCAAATTTGACTGCAGCAGCTAGGGGGCATCTAGGAACCCTTAACTACAGAGTTTGAAGTTCGGGGGACCTATGGCTGCAAATGGGCACAGTGAGGCTGCAAATGGGCAAAGTGAGGCTGCAAATGGGCACAGTTAATCCTCTCTTCCACTTACAGTAGCTGCGCATTTCTCACCCTAGGCTTATACTCAAGTCAATAAGTTTACCCAGTTTTTTGTGGTAAAATTAGGTGCCTCGGCTTATACTCGAGTATATATATATATATATATACATACATACACACACACACACACACACACACACACACACACACACATACATACACACACACATACCGTATATATATATATATATATATATATATATATATATATATATATATATATATATATATATATACACACACACACACACACACATACATACCGTATATACAGGGGGTCCCCGACTTACGAACACCCGACCTACGAACAACCCCTACTTACGAACGGGGTGCTGCGGGGACCCTCCGCCATTTTTCGGTGGTTTTCGCCGTCTTTCGGCCGTTCTGCGCATGCGCGGCCATACGGAGCGTCGGAAAATGCCATAAATGTCCGTAATTTGCCACGCATGCGCAGAAAGGCATTAGACGGAACATCGGAAATGTCCGGAAATCTCCGTATTTGTCGGTCTGCGCATGCGCGGCCGACTTACGAACATTTCCGACTTCCGTACAGGCGGCCAGTCCCTAACGAGTTCGTAACTCGGGGACCCCCTGTACTCAAGTATAAGTCAAGTTTTTCAGCACATTTTTTCCAAGTGTAGTGCTAGGACATTTAAATGAATGAGCTGCCCTACACTGGACACGTGGAAATGCATGATTAGTCGAACCTGCGTGGTGTGAACAGAACCTAGCTGATTGCACACCGGCAGTTACTGCAGCTTGCTGGCCAGAGGTGCAAAGCAAAATTTCCATCAGTACCGCATCTTCATCACCATTACATTACACACACCTTCCAGTTGGTAATCAGTTCAGAATTGGGCTCCGTGCATCCCGTCATGTATAAAATAGCAGGTAATTTATAATGACATTAACTGGCAATAGAGTCACCTATTTCTCTCAGTGCTGTCAGCTTCCCGAAGATCACTAGCAGCCTGTGTCATAGTTAAAGCATGCCAGCGCCGCTCAGTCATCACCGAGCACCAGGTAAAAGTGATTTATAAGAGAAAGGAGGGGATTTGGCTGTGGATATACACAAGCTAGGTTTCTGCTTTATATACTAGGCCATGGTTCAGAGGAAATTGTTGAAATGTAGGGCTACAGCCATGGTCAAAAGTTTTGAGTATGACACAAAATATTAATTTTCACAAAGTCTGCTGCCTGGCAATTTGATGGCAATTTGAATACTCCAGAATATTATGAAGAGTGATCAGATGAATTACAATTAATTGCAAATTTCC
Source organism: Lithobates sylvaticus (assembly GCA_028564925.1). Classification (NCBI taxonomy): domain Eukaryota; kingdom Metazoa; phylum Chordata; class Amphibia; order Anura; family Ranidae; genus Lithobates; species Lithobates sylvaticus. Next base: position 587,217,346 of record CM053029.1, read on the forward strand.
GCTTTGCCATGAAAATTAACTTAATCCCATAAAAAAAATTTCCACTGCATTTGTGAAGGCTTCAGGGCGTCAGGACCCTCGCCTACAGTTGATTCAGCTGCGTGATCGGGGGGCACCACCAGTGCAGAGCTTGCTCAGGAATGGCAGAAGGCCGGTGTGAGTACATCGGTACACACAATGAGGAGAAGACTTATGGAGGATGGCCTGGTGTCAAGAAGGGCAGCAAAGAAGCCACTTCTCTCCAGGAAAAAAAATAAATCAGGGATAGACTGATATTCTGCAAACAGTACAAAGATTGGATTTGCTGAGGACTGGGGTAAAGTAATTTTCTCTGATGAATCCTCTTTTCAATTGTTTTGGGCATCCGGAAAAAACCTTATCCGGAGAAGAAAAGGTGAGCGCTACAGTAAGTCCTGTGTCATGCCAACAGTAAAGAATCCTGAGACCATTCATGTGTGGGGTTGCTTCCAGGACAGTTTTTAAGGCAGGGCAAAGGGGGCAGCTGCCCTGGGCCCCATCATTGTTGTGGGGCCCAAAGCAGCTGCCTCATACTTTACTTGCCATCTATCCCAGTTTAAATTCCCTTATCCCTTGAAGTTTTAGTCCCGTGCTGTGTCCCGATATCTCAGTGTAAACTTCTGTTGCTGCTGCCCAGCTCTGCCCTATTGCCATGTTTAGATGACTCACCTGCAGACCCTGTGTTTACATGTAAATAACCTGAATGCATATGTAAATAGTGGTGGCCTGCGGCATTGATATGTAAATAGAGGTGGCATTCATATGTATATCATGTCCCTCTGAGGTCACATCCACCATCGCTTTTGCTGAATGCTGCCCACCGGGGAGGTAAAAGAGGATGCTTGAAAGTTCTGCCTACAAAAGTGGTCATTAAGCCGAACATCAGCCTGTTCTGCAAAAGTAAACAAATTGGAGGTGGAATTTGTCTTCAAAATAACATGGTGCCATAGCACCCTGAATTTTGGTGCATGTGAATAAGCAGGCAGGCAGTGAGGAGATGATGTGCTGTAACCTTTAGCAACCAATCAGTGAGCAGTAATAATGTGCAGTAACATCAAACAACCAATTGGTGAGTGGTATAGATGTTCAGTAATCTCTAGTAATCAATCAGTGAGCAGTATAGATGTACAGTAATCTCTAGCAACCAATCAACTAGCAGAAGTCATGTGCTGTAACCTCTAGAAAATAAACAGTGAGCCATAATGTGTGCTGTAACCTCTAGCAGCCAGTCAGTGAGTGGTAATGATGTGCTGTAACCTCTGGCAACCAATCGCAATAGCTGCCTGATCTGATTCAGTAAACTAATTTTGAGTCTAGCTGCTATTTATTGTATGTCTCACAGCATGTGGAGAGTGAAATTGCATGAAAGAGGGGGCCCAAGAAAATGTTTGCCCAGGGTCCAGTCAATATTAAAGACGGCCCTGGTTGCTGCTCAGCCAAGGGAGTGGGGGGCTCACTCACAATTTTGCCTAAGAACACAGCCATGAATAAAGAATGGTAGAAAAACATCCTCCGAAAGCAACTTCTCCCAACCATCCAAGAACAGTTTGGTGAGGAACAATGCCTTTTCTAGCATGATGGAGCACCTTGCCATAAGGCAAAAGGTGATAACCAAGTGGCTTGGGGAACAAAACATCAGACTTTTGGGTTCATGGCCAGGAAACTCCCCAGACCTTCATCCCAATGAGAACTTGTGGTCAAACCTTTAAGAGGCGGGTGAAAAAAAAAAACCCCACAAACTCCAAGCATTGATTATGCAAGAATGGGCGGCCATCAGTCAGGACGTGGCCCAGAAGTTGATTGACAGGATGTCAGAGGGAATTGCAGAGGTCTTGAAAAAGAAAGGTCAACATTGGAAATATTGGCTCTTTGCATAAAGTTAATGTAATTGTCAATACAAGCCTTTGACACCTATGAAATGTTTGTCATTATACTTCAGTATACCATAGAAACATCTGACAAAAAGATCTAAAAACACTGAAGCAGCAAACTTCATGAAAATTAATATTTGTGTCATTCTCAAAACTTTTGGCCACAGCTGTATACTCTACCACAAATATTAACCACTTCCCGACCGGCGCACACAGATGTACGTCGACAGAATGGCACGGACAGGCAGGAGGGCGTATATACAAGTCCCTCCTTAAAGCAGCAGACTTCATGAAAATTAATATTTGTGTCATTCTCAAAACTAGTGACGCCGATCTCTTGTGATTGGAGCAGAGATCAGCATTCACTAGCTGACAGCGCCCCCCCACAGTAAGAAACACACCCCTAGGCATACTTAACCCCTACACTGCCCCCTTGTGGTTAACCCCTTCACTCCCAGTGTCATTTATACAGGAATAATGCATTTAAATAGCATTGTTGCTGTATAAATGACAATGGTCCCAAAAATGTCCGATGTGTCCGCCACAATGTCGCAGTCACAATAAAAATCGCTGATCGCCGCCATTACTAATAAAAAAAAAATATTAATAAAAATGCTATAAAACTATCCCCTATTTTGTAAACGCTATAACTTCTGTGCAAACCAATCAATAATCGCTTATTGCGATTTTTTTACCAAAAATATGTAGAAGAATACGTATCGGCCTAAACTGAGGAAAAAAAAGTTTTTTATATATATTTTTGGGGGATATTTATTATAGCAAAAAATAAAAAATAATGTGTTTTTTTTTTTTCAAAATTGTCGCTCTTTTTTGTTTATAGCGCAAAAAATAAAAACCGCAGGGGCGATCAAATACCACCAAAAGAAAGCTCTATTTGTGGGAAAAAAAAAAGGATACCAATTTAGTTTGGGAGCCACGTCGCACGACCGCGCAATTGTTAGTTAAAGCGACACAGTGCCGAATCGCAAAAAGGGGCCTGGTCCTATGGCTGCAAATTGGTCCGGTATGAAAGTCGTTAAAGCAATCTTATTCTAATAAACCTAGAAAAAGGGATAGTTCACCGTTACACCCTCCAGTCCCCGCTGTACTTGCTGCCGGTGATCCTTAACTGTCAGGGCTCCTGCAGCTGCTCCACTGGTCCGCTGCTCTCTTACCTCTCCATCCTGCAATGCCAGGACAGACCAGATAGAATCTAATTGTTCAGTGCCATCCATGTGACGGTGCTGACCAACCACAATCCATGTGGTCTGTCGTGGCAGCACAGGACAGAGAAGAGAGGTGACATTGTAGGGAGCAGCTGCAGAAGCCCTGACATCAGAGGATCACGGGCGAGAAGGACTGGAGAGGGTGGGGAGAGGGTCTGGTGTCAGGTGCCCTTTAAAGTTTTTCTGTAAAAGGTGAACGAACCCTTTAAAGAGGTTGTTAAATATTTACCTTCCCACTGGAAAAATCATGTTCCATCCAGTGGTCGGTCACATGACCAATGTTGAGGTACTGGTCACATGATCTCTGCCAAAGGAACTTGGAATAGACACCTTCAGGTGCAGCAGGCCAATCGGTACACTGATTTTTTTTGATTTTTTTTTTTTTTGGGGGGGGGGGGGGGCAGAGCTATGTTGGTCATGAATAAACCCAACAGAATGAATCAACAATAGTTTCTTGGAGGGTGGGGGTTAGAAGAACATAAGTCCAGCATTGTTTTTGGATAGAGAGGAGAGGGATTAAACCACCTGCCAGGTTTGTATTGCTGTCTGTGCCCCCCAGTTGGGGAGATTCACCCAATTTGTCATAATTACAAGTTATCATCAAAAGTCAAAATCCCAAATTTTGGGTTGTCCCCAAAATATGCATAGCAGGGAAATCTTCCAATGAGGACACAGGTGACAACCAGGGATTGCTTCACTTTGGAGGGACATCCTCTTGCTTCCTGGCTATTAGACAGGAAATTAAGGGAAATCTCCCCAATAGGACACTGATGGCAAAAAAAAAAAAAAAAAACTAACAGGGGTTACAACCCTTCCTTACTGTATCCAACATGAACTAATGGCAATCTATGAAATCTTTACTAGGACCACCTGTGCCAAAATGAAAAAAAAAAAGCAAAATATTTTAAAACAAAAACATTTCCAAGGAAAAAAAAAAAATAGGTAGCTAAGAGTGACATCAGTCCATCACCATCTTAAAGCGGAGCTCCACCCTAAAGTGGAACTTCCGCTTATTGGATTCCTCCCCCCCTCCGGTGCCACAATTGGCACCTTTCAGGGGGGAGGGGGGCGCAGATACCTGTATAATACAGGTATCTGCACCCACTTCCGGGACTAGCATCCCCGCCCCTATCCGAGGATATCCAAGGATGCCCCGTTGTGTCTTGGGAAACACAGTTCCCAGGACACAGCAGGGACCAATAGAGAAGCGCAGCGCGACTCGCGCATGCGCAGTAGGGAACCGGCCAGTGAAGACGTTGCGTCTTCACTTCCTGATTTCCTGACAGAGGATGGCGGCGGGGCAGCGAGAGATGAGCGCTCGCTCATCACATTCTGCCGACACCGCTGGAACCTGGAACAGGTAAGTGTCCATTTATTAAAAGTCAGCAGCTGCAGTATTTGTAGCTGATGACTTTTAATATTTTTGCTGCGGGTGCAGCTCCGCTTTAAATAGATGTTTACTCCAAATTAATTTTATTAGAATAAATTTGATATAAAAAAAAGAAAGGGATTTAAAAGCTTAAAGAAATTAATAAAACAGATTTCTTTGATTTCTTTTAAATCCACCTTGGTAAGGGACCTTGGATTGTAAGCTCCTTGGGGGCGGGGACTAATTTCAATGTATAATATCAAGTTCTGTGTAAATTGACAGCGATATAGAAATACCTGTAATAAAAAAGCTTCAAAGGCCCAAGGATAATGGTGGGAAGATTTGCTGATGAATTTCTAAGATCTATAAAAAGCCAAGGGGTGATGCAGCACAACTATAAAATTAAATATCACATTTGGTTGGGTTGAAATTTTATAGTAAAGTCTGCGCTCTCATTTTCTTGACCAGTACATAACATTATTGTGTGGGCTCAGCAATTCAGAAGAGGATTCGCAAGTAGACATGTGCAATTCGTTTAGTTACGATTCGTTTTGCATTCAAATTCGTTATAGTACGAATGATTTAGTAAAAATTTTAACGAATTATCGAAATGAACGAATATGAAAAACAACGAAAATACTAAATAATTTAATTAAAAACAACGAAACTACGACAGAATGAAAATCCGAAAAACGAAAACAAACAACGAAAATCAAAATGAACGAAAAAAATTCGTACATTCGTAACTTTTTTTTTGTTTGTTGATTCGTAATTTTCCGTGTCTCTTACAATGCCGCTGCTTAACGTGCTTCGAATGGATTGAACGAAAAAATTTGTACATTCGTAACTTTTTACGCTCGCTCGTTCTTCTCCGGCGGGAAATTTAAACATGCCAAGCTGCAAAAGACGCTGACAAGCTGCAAAAGACACTGACAGGCTGCAAATGACACTGGGCAAGGCTGCAAATGACACTGGGCAAGGCTGCAAATGACACTGGGCAAGGCTGCAAATGACACTGGGCAAGGCTGCAAATGACACTGGGCAAGGCTGCAAGACACACTGGGCAAGGCTGCAAATCACACTGGGCAAGGCTGCAAATCACACTGGGCAAGGCTGCAAATCACACTGGGCAAGGCTGCAAATGACACTGGGCAAGGCTGCAAATGACGATGGGCAAGGCTGCAAATGACGATGGGCAAGGCTGCAAATGACACTGGCAAGGCTGCAAATGACGATGGGCAAGGCTGCAAATGACGCTTAAATGCAAGTTTTTTTTTTCCCTAAACTTCCCTCCTAAAACTTTTTTTCCTTAAAATGCCCTCCTAAACTTGGGGTGTGTGTTATACGCCGATAAATACGGTAATAATAGCATACACATTACATAAAATTATGAATTATGCTCCGATTACGAATCTACGAAAACAATGTTACGAAAGTACGAATAAATCAATCTTACAAAAGTACGAATGTAACTAAATCTACGAAAATACGAATGCGTCCGAATACAAAATACAACGAAAATACGAATTTCGAATAAACGAAAATTAGACTAACGGAAAAACAAATCAACGAAAAAATAACTCTACGAAAATACAAACGAGTCCGAATACGAACACCGACGACTTACGAATTTACGAATCGTTACGAATCAACAGAAACGAACAGAAACAAAACGAATCTAAACAAATTTTTCTATTGTGCACATGTCTATTCACAAGTATGAAATAGGAAGGGAAATACTTTCCTTTTCACTAGGGCTGTAGTAGATTTAAATTAAGCTTCATGGCTCATAGTGTTTTTGGCAACTCTCGTTTAATAGCAGTTATACGATTTTATTCTGAGCACTGGGAATACATAAAACCAAGGACTTTGCCGTATGATCAATGTAAACCTTAAGCAAGGTAGGTCTACATAAAAAGAATCCAATGGACATGAGTGCCACATCTCTAAACAACAAGCAGATTACTTCCAGGCACAGCCTTACAAAATGCCGCTTTGTCCTTGCCCTCAAAATGCTCCTCAAGATTACATAGACTTTAAAGGCATTAGCCATAAACCTGATAAAGTCTGAGCTCAGTCTGTCTGCAGGGATTGCCCTGTGGGACTCCTCTGTGAAGAGCTGTTTATAGTTCATCTTCATTGATATCTTTCTGTTACAGATCAAGGGCCTAGTTTACCGCTTTGTGGTGGTGTGTTCGAGGCCTGGATACCCATGCTGGCATACATTGGTTCAACCTTACCAAATATATATGTATGTATAAGGACACCAGTCCATCCATTTCAACACAAGTGTGTGTGTGTGTGTGTGTGTGTGTGTGTGTGTGTGTGTGTGTGTGTGTGTGTGTGTGTGTGTGTGTGTGTGTGTGTGTGTGTGTGTGTACCATTTTCAAAATCCCTGTACATTGTATTCGCTAAGAAACACATCTAAAATAATTTTAAAATGTAATCTACACTCCTCGCTGGCACCACCAACTATGGAAGGGGGTTCCACATCCTCTCCACTCTATTGGCCCATACACAAGGTCGGAAATTCCGACCACAAAATCTGTCTGATTTTTTCCGACGGATTTTTGTCCGACACTGGTGTTGCATACACACAGTCGGACAAAGTTGTCGGAAAATCCGATCATTCTGAACGTGGTGACGTTCGTTGCGTACGACGGGACTACGTAGAGGCTAGTAGCCAATAGCTTTGGTCTTGTAATGTGATCTGAGCATGCGTGGCACTTTGTCCGTCGGAATTCGCTACACACGATCGAAAAAAGTCCGAAAATTTGAGAGCAGGATCTCAATCTTTTTCCATCTGAATTTCCGATGGAGCCCACACACGGTCGGAATTTCCGACAACATGGTCCGATAGGACATTTTCAGTCGGAAAATCCGACCGTGTGTACGGGGCATAACAGTAAAGAACTCCTTGCGCAATTTAAGATTGAACCATTTCCTGCCCAACTTCATTTTGTGGCCCTGAGTCTTCTTTAGATACCAAAGATTAAGTTTCCTCCATATTGCTAGAAGCACTGTTCAAAGATTTGTATGTCGTGATCATATCCCCTCTAAAGAGTCTCTTCTCTAGGAAGTAGAGATTGGGGTAGTTTCTAATAACTGGGGTCCTCCAGCCCCCTTATTAGTAGACATGTGCAATTCGTTTTGTTTTTTTTTCGTTATTTTCGTTCGTTCGTTTTCGTACGAATGAACGAATCGTACAAATCCGATTAACGAATCATTCGAATCGAACGAATCTGAAAAACAACGAAAATCCGAAAAAAAACAAAATTAGAAACAACGAATGTACTAATGAAGAAAAAACGAAAACGAACAAAAAAATTCGTACATTCGTCACTTTTTGTTTTTTTTTTTTGTTGAATTGGTAATTTTCCGTGTCCCTTACAATGGTGCTGCTAAACGTGCTTCGAATGGATTGAACAAAAAAACTCGTACATTCGTAACTTTTTTTTCGATTCGTAACTTTTTTCTTTTCGATTCGTAACTTTATTTTTTTATTTTTTTCGATTTGTAATTTTCCGTGTCTCTATTGAACAAAAAAATTCGTACATTCGTAACTTATTTTTTTTCGATTCGTAAATTATTAAAATGTAATAATAGCATACACATTACATAAAATTATGAATTATGCTCCTATTACGAATCTACGAATGTTACGAATAAATACGAATGCGTCCGAAAATTAAACTAACGAAAAAACGAATCAACGAAAAAATAACTCTTACGAATGTACGAATCGTTACGAATACGAACACCGACGACTTAGGAATGTACGAATCGTTACAAATCAACGGAAACGAAAAAAACGAAACGAAAAAAAACTATTTTTTTTCGGAAACGAAAAAAACGAAACGAAAATAAACACATTTTTTTGTTGTGCACATGTCTACTTATTAGCTTTGTTGCCTTTCTCTAGAGGCTCTCTAGTTCCAGCACATCCTTCCTGAGGAAGAACTGGTGACCGGAACTGGACATTATACTCACGACGTGGCCGAAGTAGAGTTTTGTAAAGAGGTTGAATTATAGTTTTATCTCATGGGTAGTTGGCCTTTTTAATGCAGGTTAAGTGTCCACAAGCCTTGTTTGCTGCAGCTACTAGGATCCCCAGATCCTTTTCCATCCTCTATTCCCCCTGAGATTCTCCCCAACACGTAACTTGCATTCGTTTTTTTTGCTTCCTCGAACACTACTTTAAAAAAAATCATAATGACTTTGAAAAATGTATAGTAGGAGATTTAAACTTGTTTTGGACAATTGGGGGATATTATGGAAACCACGATTATGTAAGCAAGAAGGAGAATTTGTAGCACTGGTTTCTAGACATGTGCAATTCGTTTCGTTTTTTTTTAGTTTTTTTTTTTTTTTTTTTTTCCGTTATTTTCGTTCGTTTTCGTACGAATGAACGAATCATTCGAATCGTACGAATAACAAATCGTAACGAATCGTTCGAATCGTACAAATCCGAATAACGAATCATTCGAATCCGAAAAACAACGAAAATCCGAAAAAAACAAATTAGAAACAACGAATGTACTAATGAAGAAAATTGGTCATTGGTCATTTTCCGTGTCCCTTACAATGGTGCTGCTAAATGTGCTTCGAATGGATTGAACAAAAAAATTAGTACATTCGTAACTTTTTTTTTTTTCGATTCGTAACTTTTTTTTTTTTGATTCGTAACTTTTTTTTTTTTTTTTTCGATTTGTAATTTTCCGTGTCTCTATTGAACCAAAAAATTCGTACATTCGTAACTTTTTTTTTTTCGATTCGTAACTTTTTTTTTCGATTCGTAACTTTTTTTTTCGATTCGTAACTTTTTTTTTTGATTCGTAACTTTTTTTATTTTTTTTTTTTTTTTTTTTTCGATTTGTAATTTTCCGTGTCTCTATTGAACCAAAAAATTCGTACATTCGTAACTTTTTTTTTCGATTCGTAAATTATTAAAATGTAATAATAGCACACACATTACTTCAAATTATGAATTATGCTCCGATTACGAATCTACGAATGTTACGAATGTACAAATAAATACGAATGTGTCCGAAAATTAAACCTAACCTAATTAGCATGAGCCAATTATCTTAATCAACACTGGACTCCTTCATTCAATTGCAGGGTTAATTAGCACATACAACAATAGGTGAAATACTCTTTACAATCTGTGTCAAGCCAGACCAGCCTCATTTACATTATACAAGACAACAGACAGGCTGGCTGGAGTTGATGATATTAGCATCTGACAGTGTGTGTCCCAACCGCATGGGACAACACACATTATATATACATATATACAGCATATACATATCCAGAGTCTATGTGTCTTGGGGGGGTCAGCATGAACCTGAATCCAAGTAAAACCAGCTCATAAACAGCACCGTTCCCCCAAATGCCAGGGCCCATAATACCAAGGCAAGAGGCTTGCATTACGTCCCCTCCAACAGCCTCTGTACCGGCTAGGTCTGTCACAGCATCCTACATGCATTCAATTCAACATTTAATGCAAGTCGGGTTATCTCCACATCACAACCTATAAATCCAGTTTATGTGAATTGATTTCTAAATAACCAGCAGAACTGAACAGAATATCAGACTAATAATTCAAAACTGTGATCACTTTATCAAAGCCAATGTCCTGCAGTCCATCAATATAGTTATTCATGGTCATACAAAGGGAGATTAGGACCCAATATCACTGAAAATAGCTTGAAGCTTAGGTATAGTGGTCTTATCTGGTTCGGCATAAATGTGTTACTTTAATAAATGGACTGCTGCTGCACGCCCAAAATTAGCTTTTTCCTTGAGGATAAATTCTATTTAAAGCAAAATTATTCTGAAAGTCAACACCTAAATGAAGATACGCTGGCTTCATAACTGTAGTTAAAACAAAACACAGTACCGTATATACTCGAGTATAAGCAGACCCTAATTTTACCACAAAAAAATGGAAAAAAACGTATTGACTCGAGTATAAGCCTAGTGCCAATTTCAAATTCCTTTACATTGGTAGATAGAAAAGACCATTTTGTGTTTGCGATTGCAAATTTGAGGAAAATAAAAAAAGGAATTAAAAATTCCATCTTCGAAAGTTGATTGCTCGACTTTACAACAGCCATAACACTACGACCACTGACAGGTAGGAGAGACAAACCTTGATCCTCTCATTACAATGGCACCTGAAAGTTGATTGCATATATTAGGCAGCAAGTGAACACGTTGTCCCTGAAGTTGTGTTGAAAGCAGAAAAGATGGGCAAGTGTGAGGATTTGAGCAACATTGACAAGGGCCAAATTGTAATGGCACCTCGAAAACTTCAGCTCTTGTGGGATGTTCCTGGTCTGCTGTGGTCAGGACCTACCAAAAGGGGTCCAAGGAAGGAAAAAACAGTGAACCGGCAACAGGATTATGGGTGGCCACTGGTCACTGATGCATGTGGGGAGCAAAGGCTGGCCTGTGTAGTCCAATCCAATAGAAGAGCTACTGGAGCTCGAACTGCTGAAAAAGTGAATGCTGGTTTTGATAGAAAGATGTCAAAACACACAGAGCATCGCAGTTTGTTGTATATGGGGCCATGTAGCCGCAGACCAGTCAGGGTGCCCATGCTGACCTGTGTCCATAGCCAAAAGAGCCTAAAATGGGCATGTAAGCGTCACAACTGGACCACAGAGAAATGGACGAAGGTGGCCTGGTCTGATGAATTCAAGAATGGCTTGATGAACACAACGAGTTTAAGGTGTTGACATGGCCTTCAAATTCTCCAGATCTCAATCCAATTGAGCATTTGTGGGATGTGCTGAAAAAAACAAGTCCGATTCATGGAGACCCCACCTCACAACTTCCAGAACTTAAAGGATCTGCTACTGATGGCTTGGTGCCGGATACAACAGCGTACCTGAGATCTAGTAGAGTCCATGCTTTGACAGATTATGGTGGGTGATCATAATGGTATGGCTGATCCGTGTATGTATTTAGTAGGATGGGGAAGGTTAGAACCCCTGTTTGTTATTTTTTTCTGTTTCTCTGTTGCAGATTTCCCTTAAAGCGGAAGTAAACCCATCGATTTAACAGTCTAAAAAAAAAGGCATGCCGTGAATGCTAACTGCACATTGGCTGTGCTCTCAACCAAACAGTCAAACCATCCAATGGCTGGTGTCATAACGGATCACATGTGCAGCACTGTGGCAGTTGAAGATTAAACAGAGGCAAAGATGGCAGCTTCCTTGGCTGAAAACTATAGGGGGGTTTACTTCCACTTTAAAGTGGGGTGCCCCCTAAAAAAAAAAAAAAAAAATGTAAAAAAGTCAGCAGCTACAAATACTGCAGCTGCTGACTTTTAATAAATCGGACACTTAGGCTGGTTTCACACTGGGGCGGCGATGGTAAAGCAGTGCTATATTTAGCGCTGCTTTACCGTCGTTTTAGCCGCGGTATTAGGGTAAAAGGGTTAAACCGCCCGCAAAGTGCTGCTGCAACGGTGCTTTGCTGGCGGTATTACCGCGGTGTCCCATTGATTTCAATGGGTAGGAGCGGTATCCTTCACCGCTCCAAAGATGCTGCTAGCAGGACTTTTTTTTACCGTCCTGCTAGTGCACCGCTCCAGTGTAAAAGCCCTCCGGCTTTCACACTGGAGTTAAAGGACCCGCTTTTTTCAGGCGCATTACAGGCGCTATTTTTAGCGCTGTAGCGCCTGAAAAATGCTTAGGTGTGAAAGGGGCCTTACCTGTCCCAGGGTCCAGCAATGCGGGGGAAGAAGCCCCCCCCCCCCTCGTTCCCTGCTCTGCTCGCGACGCCGGCATTCTTACTGAAGCCACAGCCGGGCACCCACTGCGCATGTGCGAGCGGCGCCACGTACCGTGATACGCCGCGCAGTCATCTGGGACCTGTCACGTGTCCCAGATGACTGACTGCGCCGAGGGGAAGTGATGTCACCAGCCCGGGCACTGAAGGAGGCAGACTACGAGGGACCCCCTAGCAACAGGCATTTAGAGGTGAGTAAAAAAAAAAAGTATTTTTCCAATTATTTATTTAAAAAAAAAATTTTAAGAATTTTAAGCTATTTTTTTTTTGGCGGAAACACCACTTTAACTTCCTGTCTGCTGAAACTATTCTCAGTAGGGTAGGAAATGTGGGGAAATCTATATAATGGGGCCATGGGCGTCCGCAGGTAGGGGCAAGGGGGGTCAAGTGCCCCCCCTGGAATCAGGGATTGGATCTTAAACTGAGCACAGTTACGTCGCTATCGGGGTACGGGCAGCACGCACCCGGGTGCCATCGGCCAGTGGGGTGCTGTCAAGCCCCCCCCATCAGTGTAGTGTGACTTTGGGCTCTTTTCACTGCTCAGTCCAGCAGAGAACTCGGCGGCGCTGTGACAGGAGAAAGGCGAGCTGCGGCTATCAGAGGTTTCCCCCGCTCGCGCCCCCCTTTATCCTGTCAGGCAGAAGAGACGGCGGCTCTCACCAGGTTCCCCCTGCCCAGCTTCCTGCCCGCATCGTTCCTTCCCAATAGCCATAACTGAGGGCCAATCAAAGGCGACTAGCATCATGGGACATGTAGTCCAAAAGATTGGCGGCCCCATTTTCCACAGGGAGGAGGCTACAGCTCGATCAAGAGAGAGATTGAGAGACTGCAGCCTGGAATAAAGCTGAGGGAGAGAGTTCTACAGGACAAAGGATGAGGAGTGTGCTGGGCGGAAGCCAGACAGAGAGCCACGCTGCCCAGCACCACCAGAGAGAGAAAGACTGAGCCACTACCAGGGTACAGACATGCGACACTACTGACCAGATTCGCCCCCGGGGAACCCAGAGTGATCGATCGTCCAGCCAGAGTGTTCACTGCTGTAGTTTCGCTGGGTCTGGTAAGAGGGCCTGTTGGCCATTATCCATTACTTATAGTAGGAACTGTATTATGTCTGCAGACTCTGACTATAATAATGTGATAAAGACATTGTCGAAAAGGGGCGGTGCATGGGTGACCCTAAAATGATGCCCCCTCTTACAAAAAAGTTCTGCGGACGCCCATGAATGGGGCTCCGAATTGCGGTAAAAACCCACTCGAAATTATGACCCTTCCCCACTCAAAAAAAAAAAAAAACATATTTGGCTCGTCATACACTTTAATTATACGTTAGAATTTAATATTCCCATCCAACAAAGCACATCTTATCCAAAGTACATTGACTTGATTCCAATAAAATGTTTAAGAGAGACAAGCAACTCTTCAAGCAATGCCAGGCTCGGGGAACATACTGCAATTTGTCTTCAAGACACTGCGCTAAAACCCCCTGATCTCATTTCTCCTGGCATGAAGCAACTCTCGCCAAAACTCATTAAGTCGCGGATTCGATTGTCATATAAACCTGCCAGACGCGTTCCGTCCCCCATTTCTGAAGCCCATGTGCAAAAAGAATTAAAGTTTCTTGAAACAGGGGCGCTTTATAAAATTTGCCCCAACAGCTTCAATAATATTGATCTGGAGCGTGCGATTAAATAAGAGCTGCCAGATACCGAAATTTTAAGTATTATGTTTTATTTGGCTACCAAAATGACCAGTTTTTTTTTTTTTTTATTGCTCTCAATGTAATCTAATGCATTTCCACAGAAGCTCGAGAACATCTGTGAAAACACTTGACTGCTGCAGGAATTCGCAGAGCCGCGCGAGGAAGTCGGATTTGAGCGCAGACATCAAATGCTCATTGTGTCAATTCGGAGTTTTTATGGGCTCTTGTTTTTGCTACTGGGGAAAGGTGGAGAAGGTAAAAAAAGGGAGCCGCCATTGCAACTTGTCATCAGCGTCTCGCTCACAAAAATATATAAAGCGCCAGCTAGGCTATATTATTATGTGTTTCATTTAAAGCTGCAGCTGACCACCTAACTCCTCGGAAAAAAAAAAAAAATATTCTACAAAAGAAAATTTTTTTTTTTTACGCATTTCATGTGTGCAAATTCCTCGTCTACCACCACATAGGACTACTGTGGCTTACACACAACGATCAACCAATAAAAAGATTTAAAGCGGTTCTGCACTGTCTTTATGTTTTTTTTTTTTTTTACTTCAATGTAATGGCTTATGCAATTTAGTTTAGTTACTCACGTGTCCTTCTTTTGATAGAAGCTGCTGCCGGTTTTCATCGGAATGATGAGTTGTAAAAATTCTTCCCTGCTGGGTGCCATCTTGCCTGTGGGCATTTGAACCCACACAGGCACTTCAGATGGCCCAGCATGCACCGCCGTTACTGCGCCGATCTCGCGCGTGCGCAGTAACGGCGAAGTGCAGCTCACGTTCTCCGAAATCTCGCGAGATTTCGGAAGATGTGGCCGACATCTCGCGAGATTTCGGAAGATGTGGCCGACATCTCGCGAGATTTCGGAAGATGTGGCCGACATCTCGCGAGATTTCGGAAGATGTGGCCGACATCTCGCGAGATTTCGGAAGATGTGGCCGACATCTCGCGAGATTTCGGAAGATGTGGCCGACATCTCGCGAGATTTCGGAAGATGTGGCCGACATCTCGCGAGATTTCGGAAGATGTGGCCGACATCTCGCGAGATTTCGGAAGATGTGGCCGACATCTCGCGAGATTTCGGAAGATGTGGCCGACATCTCGCGAGATTTCGGAAGATGTGGCCGACATCTCGCGAGATTTCGGAAGATGTGGCCGACATCTCGCGAGATTTCGGAAGATGTGGCCGACATCTCGCGAGATTTCGGAAGATGTGGCCGACATCTCGCGAGATTTCGGAAGATGTGGCCGACATCTCGCGAGATTTCGGAAGATGTGGCCGACATCTCGCGAGATTTCGGAAGATGTGGCCGACATCTCGCGAGATTTCGGAAGATGTGGCCGACATCTCGCGAGATTTCGGAAGATGTGGCCGACATCTCGCGAGATTTCGGAAGATGTGGCCGACATCTCGCGAGATTTCGGAATTTGTGGCCGACATCTCGCGAGATTTCGGAAGATGTGGCCGACATCTCGCGAGATTTCGGAAGATGTGGCCGACATCTCGCGAGATTTCGGAAGATGCCCGCACAGACTCCTGGGATCAATGACACCAGATCCCAGGAGACAGTGCGGCGTGACGAGGATCCCCGCACAGACCGAGGACAGGAAGTCATCGATTATCAAGGTAAGTGAAAAAAAAAAAAAAAAAAAAAAAAAACACATTTCATTTAGTACTCTGCCTGATTTGGAAGGCAAAGAGATTTACTAAATGAAATGTGTGCAGAACCGCTTTAAATGCTAATATTTCAGTTTGCTCAAAATGCTCAGGGATTAAACTTTCCAATAGTTTCATATAAATCTCAGGCATTCCATTTGTGAAATCTAGGCATTTAAAGCTGAACTCCAAGTGATGATATAAAAGGTTCTAATAGGTATACAATAAATTAAGACTATAAAATCATGCATAATAATATACCGTATATACTCGAGTATATACGGTAATACATATAAAATAGTATCATGAGAACACTTTATTCCATAACATAATACATACCGTATATACTCGAGTATAAGCCGACCCGTATATAAGCCGAGGCACCTAATTTTACCACAAAAAAATGGGAAAACGTATTGACTCGAGTATAAGCGGCACAGTGGTGTAGTGGTTAGCACTCTCACCTAACAGTAAGAAGGGTCGCTGGTTCGAATCCCAACCACGACACTACCTGCCTGGAGTTTACATGTTCTTCCTGTGCCTGCGTGGGTTTCCTCCGGGTACACCGGTTTCCTCCCACAATCCAAAAGACATGCAGGTAGGTTAATTGGTTTCTGTCCTAAAAAAAATTGGCCCTAGTGTATGAATGGGGACCTTGGATTGTGGGCTCCTTGAGGGTAGGGACTGATGTGAGTGTGCAATGTACAGGGATAGGGACAATTGTAGACACTCACTCAGGTTGAACTGGATGGACTGGTGTCTTTATTCAACCTTACTAACTATGTAACTATTAAACTATAAGCCTAGGGTGAGAAATGCGCAGCTACTGTAAGTGGAAAAGAGGGTCAACAATGACCATTTGCAGCCTCACTGTGCCCATTTGCAGCCATAGGTCCCATAAACTTCAAATTCTTAGTTAAGGGTTCCTAAATGCCCCCTAGCTGCAGCCAAAATGTGGGGTCTCTGGACCCAAAGGGTCCCGAAATGACATTGCTGCAGATGGACACAGTTGACCGATTTTTGGGGCCCTGTATCTCGGGGTCACTTGGTGCTAGGGACCCTAAACTACAAAATATTCATGTTTGGGGTTCCTAGCACCAAGTGGCCCCGAGATATGGGGCCCCAAAGTTGGGTCAGAAAATGTCAAGCACTTTTCTGCAGCAGAAAATGACATTTTCCGAACCAACTTTGGGGCCCCGTATCTCGGGGGCCACTTGGTGCTAGGAACCCCAAATATGGATATGTTGTAGTTTAGGGTTCCTAGCACGAGATACGGGGCCCCAAAGTCGGGTCGGAAAATGTCAAGCACTTTTCTGCAGCAGAGAATGACAGACATTTTCCGAACCGACTTTGGGGCCCCGTATCTCGGGGGTCACTTGGTGCTAGGAACCCCAAAGTCGGGTCGGAAAAGGTCATTCTCTGCTGCAGAAAAGTGCTCGGCTCGTATAAGCCGAGGGGGGCACCTTCAGCACAAAAAAAAATGTGCTGAAAAACTCGGCTTATACTCGAGTATATACGGTATTAGTATGATGGCATATTGGTATAGCAGCATGATAATGCACAGAAATAGTATCAAAAAAACACCAGACTCATAACGTGTCTCCACAATTAAAAGCATCATTGAAATTAGTAGGATCCAAAAGAAATATAATGTTTGTTGGTAATAGTCTTCTGGTGTAAAAAGAGGGGCATATAATAGCATGACGCGTTTCATGGATAATTTGCCACTCTTGAGGAGCAGATGCAGGATAGATGTCTATAAAAACGTTGAAAGTAATTATTAAAGTGGGTAAGTATATAAAAATATGTATAAATATTTTATATACTTACCCAATTTAATAATTACTTTCAACATTTTTATAGACCTCTTGTCAGGGCTGGGCTCAGCCCTTCCTTCTCTGAGCTGGCCGCTCAGCCATCGGCTAATTGCCGGCTCCTATCTCTCCAGTTACTCAGCTGTTGATGATCCTACTCGTCAGTTCTGCCTACTTAAAGCAGAAGTAAACCCATCGATCTGACAGTTTGAAAAAGCAGTTACATTCCCGTCATGCCGGAAATGCTAACTAACATTGGCTGTGCTCTCAACCAAACCGTCAAACCATCCAATGGCTGGTGTCATAACTGATCACATGTGCAGCTTCATGGCAGTTAAAGATTAAAACGGAGGCCAAGATGGCAGCTCCCTTGGCTGAAAACGATAGTAGGGTTTACTTTCAATTTAAGCCGTCCAACCCAAAGGTTCTCTGCCTTTGCCTTGGTCAACATCACAGAGACGCTTTCCTGCATTCCTGTTAAAAGACTTGCTTGGCTGACATCCCTACTGGCTCCAGATCCTGCTTGCTGTTTTACTACGCTCATCTCCAGCTCCCTGACGTCTGGCTTGTCTGACTATCCATTCCAGTTCCTGAACTCTGGCTATGTTTTGAACATGTTTGTTCTATTTACTTTTATTATTAACCAGTTCCCGACCGGTGCACAGCAAAATGGTCCGGTCTGAAAGTGGTTAAGGTAAAAGATGTTTAGGCATCGCATTTTGGCCCCTCACCCCCTATACTTTCCACTGGTCAAAGCTGTTTAGCTTTTTATGATTCAAAAGCAAAGCCATGTTAAAAAGTACCAGGAATCAGATCAAAGATGGCATGTTTATTAGAACATCTGCATTGTTTTAGTCGCCTTATAAAACCGTAAAAAGATAAATAGACCATTTAAAGGTGCTCCATAAATCATATCTGTAGGGAAAAAAAACAAAAAAAAAAAAAAAAAACACCAGACCAATAACAATAGATGTCAGGATATGGCGCTTACCTTAATAAAGTTTTTTTTTTTTTTTTTTTTTTAAATAATAAACCATGCACCCAAACCACAAAATATGTCTAATATATACATACACATATATATATATATATATATATATATATATATTTATATATATATATATATATATATATATATATATATATATACACACACACACACACACACACACACACACACACACACACACACATACACACATATATATATATATATATATATATATATATATATTACACACATAAACACACACACTATATTATCAAAATTACGCCTGCCTTTACACGCACAAACTCTGGCATCCCAGTCTTAGTCTGTAGGGTTCAATATTGAGTTGGCCCACCCTTTGCAGCTATAACAGCTTCAAATGTTCTGGGAAGGCCGTCCACAAGGTTTGGGAGTG
The DNA here is from genome assembly GCA_028564925.1 of Lithobates sylvaticus. Taxonomy (NCBI): domain Eukaryota; kingdom Metazoa; phylum Chordata; class Amphibia; order Anura; family Ranidae; genus Lithobates; species Lithobates sylvaticus. The sequence goes on from CM053029.1 coordinate 587,236,206, forward strand.
TATATCATACTATATACACTCCAGAAGCGCATTTGTGAGGTCAGGCACTGATGTTTTTGGACGAGAAGGCCTGGCTCGCAGTCTGCGCTCTAATTCATCCCAAAGGTGTTCTATCAGGTTGAAGTCAGGACTCTGTGCGGGCCAGTCAAGTTCCTCCACCCCCAAACTCGCTCATCCATGTCTTTATGGACCTTGCTTTGTGAACTGGTGCGCAGTCATGTTGGAACAGGAAGGGGCCGTCCCCAAACTGTTCCCACAAAGTTGGGAGCATGAAATTGTCCAAAATGTCTTGGAATGCTGACGCCTTAAGAGATCCCTTTACAAGAACTAAGGGGCCAAGCCCAACCCCTGAAAAACAACCCCCACACCATAAACCCCCCCCCCCCCTCCAAATGATTTGGACATTATATGGAAAGAACACCGATACATAACTAGCTGTAAAGATGGTAATTCAGGTTTTAGGTCATTAAACATGGACTCTCCTCCCACCTCGCCAAACAAAATATTTCAAACATTATTTGGCTTAGGCTGGCCATACATGTTCAATTCTCTTGTACAATTTTCCTTAGATTTACCAAAAACCATATAATACGAGGTCAAAACTAAACAATTTCCAGTTGTATCCAATTAGGCAGGCCCTTGCACTACATAGTTTAAGGTAAATCTAAAAGAAAATCGTACAGTGGAACCTCGGATTGCGAATAATGCGGTTAACGAGCGTTTCGCAATATGAGCACTGTATTTTAAAAAATCGTAACTCAGTTTGCGAGTCTTGTTTTGCAAAATGAGCATGATTCAGGACAAAGTGTGTGCAGTACCGCGTTTGGCCTGAGATTGGAAGGGTGCCGGAGCCGATCGGCGCTGTTCGGAAATGCACGGAAAGGCCTGAGGACACCTCAGCTGACCTCGGGAACGGAGTCTTTCCTGCCATTTCCGAGGCTCTCCGGTGCCCCCCACCTCTGGCCGCATGCAGTATTGCATGCCATTGAAGTCAATGCAGAACTAATTATTTTCGTTTCCATTCACTGCAATGGGGAAACTCGCTTTGATATGCAAGTATTTTGCATTAAGAGCATACTCCTAGAACGGATTATGCTTCTAGGTTCCACTGTACAAGAAGATTGAACATGTATGGCCAGCCTTAATACTACATTTTTGATTTTCTGAAACAATTGGAGTACTGATTTTCTGAAGAACTACAGACCACTATAATGTTCTGCTCTGCTGTATGAAGCAAGAGAATTGAACTTTAGAAAAGTCCTACATTATTAGTCCACAAATCAACCACAATAGTTCCCAATCACCCCCCAGACTAGACATGTGCGCAACAAAAAAATTAGTTTATTTTTGTTTGTTTTTTTTTTTCGTTTCCGAAAAAAATTAGTTTATTTTCGTTTTTTTCATTTCCGTTGATTCGAAACGATTCGTAAATTCGTAAGAGTTATTTTTTCGTTGATTCGTTTTTCCTTAGTTTAATTGTCGTTTATTCGAAATTCGGACGCATTCGTATTTTTGTAGATTTAGTTACATTCGTACTTTCGTAACATTGTTTTCGTAGATTCGTAATCGGAGCATAATTCATAATTTTAAGTAATGTGTATGCTATTATTACATTTTAAGAGACACGGAAAATGACGAATCGAAAAAAAAAAAGTTACGAATGTACGAATTTTTTCGTTCAATCCATTCGAAGCACGTTAAGCAGCGCCATTGTAAGAGACATGAAAGATTACGAATCAAAAAAAAAAAAAAAAGTTACGAATGTACGAATTTTTTAGTTCAATCTATTCGAAGCACGTTAAGCAGCGCCATTGTAAGAGACATGGAAAATTACCAATTCAACAAAAAAAATAAAAAAAAGTTACGAATGTACGAATTTTTTCGTTAATTTTCATTTTCGTTGTTCCTGTTTTCGTTTTTCGGATTTTCTTCATTCGTACATTCGTTGTTTCTAATTCGTTTTTTTCGGATTTTTGTTATTTTCGGATTCGTTCGATTCAATAGCGAATCGTTCGTTCATTTGTACGAAAACGAATGAACGGAAAAAAAAAACGAAAAAAAAAACGAAAAAAAAAACGAAAAAAAAAAACTAAACAAATTGCACATGTCTACCCCAGACACCTTTTTTATGTCCGTTTATTAACACAAGTAGAAGAAGACGGTTTACCTCCACAATGTCGGAGTTGGTTCTGCTCTCGTGCGGTTCGTTGTACTCTGTATACTTTAGAAGGACTTTGTCCATGTCGGTGCTCGCATACTGAAACAGTTTGTTAGAGCCATTGAAAATAATCAGTGCAATTTCACAGTCGCAGAGTACGCTCAACTCGTAGGCTTTTTTCATTAACCCAAATTTCCGCTTGGTGAAAGTAACCTGTGTGGGGGAAAGAAAGTTTGATTATTCTCACGAAATAAATGCTTCTAATTGGGTGCAGTGTTTTAATGTGGGGCAAACAATGACAACGGTTTTCCATAGAAGACAAACTGATTTTTGACTATCTGCATGTTAGTAAAGCGATTTCTGAATGAGGACCACAGAGGAGGTCAGAGATACAAAAACACTACAGGTACCGGCATGCCTGTACAAAGCAAATGCTTATACTGCCATACCGAGATAGTTATGCCAGCTGAGCACCAATTGTAATGCAACATTGATCGTCACTCCTCCAATTTTAACCGCTTCAGCCCCGGAAGAATTTACCCCCTTCCTGACCAGAGCACTTTTTGCAATTCGGCACTGCGTCGCTTTAACTGACAATTGCGCGGTCGTGCGATGTTGCACCCAAACAAAATTTACGTCCTTTTTTCCCCACACAAATAGAGCTTTCTTTTGGTGGTATTTGATCACCTCTACGGTTTTCTATTTTTTGTTAAAAATTTTTTTAAAAACGACCCAATTGAAAAAAAAAAATATATATATATATATATATATATATATATATATATTATATATATATATATATATATATATATATATATATATATATATATATATATATATATATATATATATTTTTTTTATATGTTGTTATAAAATTTTTTAAAACCGGTAATTATTCTCCTTCATTGATGTACTGGTGGGCACTGTCAGGTGGCATCGATGAGGCATAATTGCCTCTTCAGGGCCGATGTCCCTTGCAGATGAGCCGGTGATCGGCTTTTTTTTCTCACGCTGTCAGTGTGAGGAGAAAAATAAAACGATTACCGAGCTTTTGTTTACATCATGCGATCAGCTGTCATTGGCTGACAGCTGATCACATGGTAAGGGGCCGGGATCAGTGATCACCCGAGGCTCAGTGACTCGGTGACCACAGCGCGCTCCGCGTGTGCCCTGAAGGGAGCGTGTACAGGGGAGGCCGCCATACGATGGCCTCCTGGAAATTCAGGTCCACGCCGTGGCCGTCATTCGGCTATAGCGCAGACGTCAAGTGGTTAAGCAGCTAGCATTAGTAAATAGATAGGAAGGTATATTATAGTTACTTGTTTTAGACTTTTTTTTTTTTTTTTTTTACATTTCTTCAATTGCTTCCTGGTTTCTGGCCTAGACCAAAATGATATCACACATCCCAGGTGTCCTCATGGGAGGAGGGCAGAAGGGGCTTTCTTAGCCAAACATATCCTCCTGCATACATTCCTGAGCTAAGGGCAGATGATTCATGTAGCATTCTTGTTTTTGGAATCCATCTTACTCTTAGGCCCCTTTCACACTGGGGCGGTGAGCCGCGGTGATGGTAAAGCAGCGCTATATTTAGCGCTGCTTTACCGTCGTTTTCACCGCGGTTTTCGGCAGCTCGCGGTGCGCTTTAACCCCCCGCGAGCGGCCGAAAAAGGGTTAAACACCCCCCGCAGAGCGCCGCCGTAGCGGCGCTTTGCGGCGGTATTGCCGCGGTTTCACCGCGGTGTCCCATTCTATTCAATGGGAAGGAGAGGTATAGGAGTGGTGAACACACCGCTCCTATCCCGCTCCAAAGATGCTGCTAGCAGGACTTTTTTTGTCATCCTGCTAGCGCAACACTCCAGTGTGAAAGCCCGCCGGCTTTCACACTGGAGTTAAAGGGGCCGGATTTTTTCATGCGGTGAACAGGCGCTATTTTTAGCGTTGCACCGCATGAAAAACGCCCCCGGTGTGAAAGGGGCCTTACTCAATATGGCCATGGCTAGGTGGGTGTTTTTTTGCAAAGTGATTTCTCAACTAAAATAAAGCATGGAGACGTGGATGGATGGATGGATGGATGGGGGAGCATCTTTGATTACTAAAAACAGGGAGGCTTTGCTTTAAATCAAGTCAATTTAAATCTCTAGTAAAAAGTCTTGATTTAAATCATAAATTTTAAAGTGTGACTGTCATCTTTGTCCCGCAGAGGCTCCTCCTCTGACCCGCTGTCGACTCACCGATAGTCCCATTCACTTTAATGGGAAGGCTGGTGATGTGGCACAATAAGGTGAGGGACGTGGCGGCAGCGGGCTAGTGGATGTCCACTAACAGGCGCTGCCATGATGGGTCTGAAATGACAGGTGCCCTTTAAATGTAATTAATTATTCTTGCTGGTAGTTAGAATCTTTTTACAAGATTTTAACAAAATTAAGGTTTTCTATTTAGAATAAAAAGCAGGTTAGTAAAACAGCGATATCAGAACCGATTCAATCATACAGTTTGTAGTGTACATAGATGTAGTGTACATAGATTTGCAAAACAATGGGAAAAAGAAATATTCCTGAACTTTGTTTTATACATAGTTACATAGTAGGTGAGGTTGAAAAAAAAAGACACAAGACCATCAAGTCCAGCCTATGTGTGTGATTGTATGTCAGTATTACATTGTAAATCTCTGTATGTTGCGGTCGTTCAGATGCTTATCTAATAGTTTCTTGAAACTATCGATGCCCCCCGCTGAGACCACCACCTGTGGAAGGGAATTCCACATCCTTGCCGCTCATAGGCCCCTTTCACACGAGGCGGACTCCGCTTCCACGGAGTCCGCCGGCTCAGCGGGAGATCTCTCCGTTGATCTCCGCTGAGCCGGCGGATGACAAGTCCCTCTCTGCTCACTGAGCGGGGAGGGGCTTGCGAGCGCCGCTGGTCTCTATGGAGAGATCGGATGAAAACGGACAGTGTGTCCGTTTTCATCAGATCTCACCCGATCCGATCCGCCAGCGACGGATCTGGACGTAGAGCCATACGTCTGCTTTTGGCGGATCGGACCGGGTCAGATGTCAGCGGAGATGTCTCCGCTGACATCCGACGCTCCATAGACTAACATGGAGCGCCCGTTCAGATCCGCCGTCAAAACTGACAGGCAGATCTGAACATGTGAAAGGTGCCATACAGTAAAGAACCCTCTACGCAGTGTAAGGTTAAACCTCTTTTCTTCTAATTTTAATGAGTGGCCACGAGTCCTTTTTAATGCCAATATTCTGTTTACTTTGTTAGTAGCAGCTTGGCATTGCTGAGCCTATCTACTAGGACCCCCCAGGTCCTTTTCCACCCTAGATTCCCCCAGAGGTTCTCCCCCCAGTGTATAGATTGCATTCATCTCATGGTTACTGTGAAATTGTGTGAATGCATCAATGCAGTGCATGTTATCTCAGCTTGCAGAGCTTAGATTCATCGAATGAGTTTACCAAAAATGTAAAGTAAATATTGCAGAATATACAGCCTCATGCTACATAACTAAGCTCCATTTCATGCTGAATAAACTAAATTATTAATGTTATCTTAATTCGAAAAATAGATTTTTACGCTAAAAGCATTTTATTAAAATAAATTTGATCAAATTTAATAAAAAAGATTTTGCAAAAAAATAAAAAATAAATTTGATCAAAAAAATAAAATAAAAAAAAGATTTAAAAAAAAAATAAATCATTGCGGTTTATCCACCCCGATTTAAAAATGAATCAAATAGTGTTTTGAGTTGGTGCTCAGATACAGTTTAGTTTCGCTTTAAGACTGGTATTCAGTTGTCTAGAAAAAAATCTAGAACCATTCAGATCAGATTCAGATCACCCAGATATAGTTTTATAGTTGGCAGGGTTGATTAACCACTTCAATACTAAGGACGAAATATGACGTCCTTGACATTGAGTGGGGATATCCGAATGATGGGTGCAGCTACAGGCACCATTCAGATATCAATCTTTCCGGCCGGCGATTCTGTGCACCATAAGAATGATCATAGCGGCAGTTCCGCCACTTGATCGTTCTTATAGGCAACGAGAGGGGACGCCCCCCTCTCCCACCGCCATCTTGTGCTTCTTCGGGCTCTCCAATGCCATCGGGGGCCCGAAGAAAGAATCGCCCGCCGCCGGATGACGAGCATAGAGATTTCCGGTGACCAGATGGTCACCAGTCATCTATATGACCGTCGGAGGCCCAGGCGCAACGTTATGATGTCACGCCCGGTACCCGGAAGTAAACAAAGCCGCGATCGCGGCTGTCAGCATGAGATCAGTGAATTTTTTTTACCGATCTCATGCTTTCCAGCCTGGAGTAGAGACGTGGGTCTTATTCACCCCACATCTCTCCATAAAGAGGACCTGTCACATACATTCCTATTACAAGGGATGTTTACATTCCTTGTAATAGGAATAAAAGTGATCCAAAAAAATTTTTTTTTTAAAAAGTGTAAAAATAAAAAAATACAAAAAAAAAAAAACGCCCCTGTCCCCGGTAGCTCGCGCTCAGAAGCGAACACACACGCAAGTCCCGCCCACATATGTAAACGCCGCTCAAACCACACATGTGAGGTATCGCCACGTGCGTTAGAGCGCGTGCAACAATTCTAGTACTAGACCTCCTCTGTAACTCTAAGCCAGTAACCTGTAAAAAAAATTTAAAGCGTCGTCTATGGAGATTATTAAGTACCGAAGTTTGGCGCCATTCCATGATTGTGCGCAATTTTAAAGCGTGACATGTTAGGTATCTATTAACTCGGCGTAACATCATCTTTCATATTATATAAAAAAAATTGGGCTAACTTTACTGTTTTGTTATTTTTTTATTCATGAAACCGTTTTTTTTTTTTTCCAAATAAAAAGGCGTTTGAAAAATTATTGCGCAAATACCGTGTGAGATAAAAAGTTGCAATGACCGCCATTTTATTCCCTAGGGTGTCTGCTAAAAAAAAAAACATATATAATGTTTGGGGGTTCCGAGTAATTTTCTAGCAAAAAAATTATGATTTTTACATGAAGGAGAGAAGTGCCAGAATAGGCCCGGTATTGGAGTGGATAAAGGCATTAGTGCATCCAGGAGTGTGTATGTATTTATGTTTCTACCAATTAGTTGACTGATCAGTTTCGTCTGACCAGTCAATATCCAGATAATTGAAGTCCCCGATGATAATTACATTGCCCTGCCTGGCTATCACTTCCATCTGTGAAATGAGCTTCCTACCCGCACCTTGGGTTTTTCACCTGCATAGGATGTGCATTGATCATGTCGTGCCATTATTTGGTGCCCCGTACACACAGCCTATAGTAGAGTAAATCTTCACTTTCCGGTGTCAGAAGTTTAACCCCTTCGCACCTAAGTGCCAAATCGAAATGCCTAATGCTGGTCATACACTCTACGAAAAATCGCCTGAAATTCGGTCATTTAGACAGTTTGTTCGTTTTTCGACCAGTTAACCACTCGCCGACGGCTGCACGCCAATATACGTTGGCACAATGGCAGCAGTGGGCAAATGGGCGTACCTGTACGTCCTTTAATTTGCGGGGCTAGTGGGCACGCACCTGCCGTGTACAGCTTGACCGTGCCCGCCGGTATCCCGGCGATCGTTTCACGGAGCCGCAGAACAAGGAGATGCCTATGTAAACAAGCAATTTCCCCGTTCTGCCTTGTGACATGACAGAGATCACTGCTCCATGTGATTGGGAGCAGTGATCTCTGTCATGTCCTAGGTAGCCCACCAAAGTTAGAATCACTCCCTAGGACACACTTATCCCCTTGATCGCCCGCTAGTCTTTAACCCCTTCCCTGCCAGTGTCATTTACATTTACACAGTAATCGGTCCCATTTTATTAGCACTGATCGCTGTAAAATGGTACAGAATCTATAGCTGAATTAATGAATGCAAGGTCCCCAAGAAATTAAACGCAAAGCAACCCCAAGCCACATCATTTTCTCCACCATTCTTCACAGTTGGTATGAGATTGTTTCCATAAATGCTGTCTTTAGTTTGCACTGAACTTGTCCACTGCACATTGTTCCAAGAGGCTTGGTCTTTGTTTTCAAAAGCAAACTAGTCTTATGCTAATGTTTTATGGAAAGGAAAGGCTTTATTCCTGGCACACCTCCCATGCAGGTTCAATTTGTGCAATCTCATTCTGATTGTAGATAAATGCAATCTCATACCAACTGTGAAGAATGGTGGAGAAAATTATGTGGTTTGGGGTTGCTTGCGTTTCATTTCTCGGGGAGCTTGCATTCAAATATCCATTACTATTTACCACCAAAAGAAAGCCTAATTCGTCCTGAACCCCCCAAAATCCCCCTGGATACACAAAGCAGTTGTGATGATATGTACGGTTTTACTGACACATTTCAAAGATGCAAAATTGTGTTCAGGCATTAACATTTGTTTTACCCTCCATCACTAAGAGGTTATCCATGATAACGCTTCAAAGCACACCAACCAAATCCAAGGAACGGCTCAGGAAGAATAAATGGAGCGTTATGGATTGACCTGGTAGAAGCCGTTATTTGAACACCATTAAAACTTTGATGTGAAAACGGGCATTAAAGTGTTAAACACAGAACCTGCATTCTCTATCTGGTCTCCCACAATACACAGAACATGGAAATGCAATTATTTTAGTAAAAATATAGCAGTAGTATATAGAAGTCTTGTGACTTGTTTCAGTTCCTAGTGAAGCTTGTAGGCGGAGTTTTCATACTGCACTGAGCTGGCCTATGAGGCTGCAGGACTCCTGACCCTCCGTCTGGACAGTGCCGATTGGCCCTGTGCTGATCACATGCACCCTCCCAAGCAAAAAAAAAAAAAAAAAAACTCTAGTGTAGCGGTGACACCTTTTCTAGGTATCCGATATTGTAAATTTTTTTGTTTTTTTTGTTTCTCAGAACAGTAAAAGGGTTCTGAGAGCTGATTGGATAGGGAAGCTTTGGCATCAGCTTGGCTGGGCTTTGTTGGGGTTCTGCCTGATCATGTGTGCGGTGAGGTGCACATGACAGGCTTGGGTACCGGCATTCCTCGGAGCCAATCAGTGGGTGCGTTTGGCCCCGCTGAGGAGTCTGGGGAAGGGTAGTTAAGATGCTGGAGTCACGTGTTCGGTGTTCGTTAGGCCAGAGCTAGAGATTTGTTCAGCTTGGAAGCGCCCAGCTGCGAGTGGCTACTCTCTGGGTTGGCAAATAGAGACTTTTGTATACTTAGCAGTTCAAGGTGCCTGAGTTTTCTTCATCCTTGCCCTCTGTTCCCTCATGTGACTGTCTGTTGGATGTTACCCCCTGCAAATAAAAACCTTTCTAAAGGACTTTTATGGTGTCAGTGTGCAAAGTCGTTGGGTACTAACTCTGGGAACCCCTAGACCTCGAGGACGAAACCAAGCGGAGGTAACCGGTAAGCCCAAAAGTTAAGGCCGCCCCATTGAGGGTTATGGCTGCTACACTAGCAATACACACCAAACTGAGCATGTGCAGCCTGCCTCCAAAGGCTCTGTCTTATCCAGACTTGTCCAGGGGGACAGTGCAGGGAGGGGGAGGATCTGTGCTCACAAGATCAAGCAGTCTTTTACACACAGAGAATTAACCCCTTAGAGAATTACAATGCAGAGAATTAACCCCTTAGGCTCCAGAGTGAGTATAACAACCATGCTTTACTGCATATACAGACTGATTTTACTGTTGTGCGTTTAGCAAAATGGAAATCTTGCAACTGAAAGTGGAACTTCCGCTCATCGGAAACCCTCCCCCCCTCCAGTGTCACATATGGCACCTTTCAGGGGGGAGGGGGGTGCAGATACCTGTCTAAGACAGGTATTTACACCCACTTCCGGGCATAAACTCCCACGGGAGTTTACGCCACTTCCTGTCCCGGCGCGCGGTCTGCCGGGACACACACGTGGACGATTCTCATTTTGCTGCGGGACTCGCGCATGTGCAGTAGGGAACCGGGAAGTGTAGCCGCAACGTCTCACTTCCCGATTCCCTCACCGAGAATGGCGCCGGCAGCAGCAGAGAGCCGAGCGAATGATCGGCCTCTGCTGCCGACATCGCTGGACCCTGCGACAGGTAAGTGTCCATTTATTAAAAGTCAGCAGCTGCAGTATTTGTAGCTGCTGGTTTTTTAAAAAAAAAAATTGCAGGTAAAGTCCCTCTTGAAGAACTTTCACATGGAGGAGGAGTGGGGAAAACAAGAAATTGATATCAGAGACCCGTGGGAAGTTATACAATATGCCTACAGGAAGTAATTTCTGCCAAAGGGGACAATGCCAGCGTCTGAGGCCAGGGGTGTAATTACTTTTTCCACAATACACTGATTGACATTTTCCTGTTTCAGTACATTTTTTATTGAACACATTTGTTTTCATAGGCAATACACAAGAGGCCCAGAGTAACTTCAAACATACGGAAGTACACATTGGGGTTTATTTACTAGAGCTAGAGAGTGCAAAATCAGATTCACTTCTGTATAGAAACCAATCAGCTTCCAGGTTTTATTGCCAAAGTTTCATTGAAGAAGTGGAGGTTAGAAGCGGATTGGTTTCTATGCAGAAGTGAGACAGATTTTGCACTCTCCAGCTTTAGTAAATAAACCCCACTTTACTTGTGTCTTTTTTCAACCTCGCCTACTATGTAACTATCCACAACATACAGGGATATACAATGTAATACTGACATAAAAGGTAGTTTGTACCCCCCTCCCCCAGAAGAAATTGGGACTTTAAGTTGGCAAAGACACTAGAAATTGATTAAAAGATCTGAATTTATTATATGAATAATATGTAGATTCTATAAAAAATCATCCAAGCATGATGATTGTGAGAGCCGACATTGACAAAGACACGATTACCATAAAAGATAACAAAAAAAACGCAGAGATATACATTATCCTGCAATAAAAATTGTATGATCCATATATAGAGTAGGGCTGTGGAAATTAAAGATTAATTCCTCGATTAATCGTTAATTTTTTTGATCGATCAAAATTCTTTTGATCGCATTCCCCTCTCCGGCTTCTGGGTCTTCAGGGAGTTCCGTCTGAGATCTGGTGACGTCACGGACATAGACGTCACCGGACTCCTCCCCCCCTTCCCCAAGTGCCTCCGTCTGCCAATGAAGGGAAGGGGGAGGAGTCCGGTGACGTTGAAGTTCTTATTGAACGCAACGCGTACAGGGGAGGAGATACGCATGACGTCACCCGCTGCTGCCCTACGGAACTAACACGATTGTCGGCTTTACATGTTGTGTTTTTATCATCTTTATGTGAGTATTTTGTGTTTGAACACAAAAATTCAATCTTATACTTAAGCGGTGAGCACTTCGATCTTTTCTTTCTACCCATGACCTGCGTCCTTGCTGAGATCTAAGGAGACGTGAGAGAAGTTTATGGTCCGTGTTAACCCTTTTGCTACCCGCTTGCATGACCACCTGTTTGCACAGGGGTCCATGCCATAAGGTGGGAGTGATTAGTTAGACCGGAGGTGGAGGGATTGTCACACTACTGTGGGAAAAAAATAATGACTTACGTCAGTGCTAGAGTTGGAATTCAAAAAACGTATTTGTGTGAACTGTGAAGTTAAGTCGTGGATTGTGGAAACCAACTAGTGTTGGGTGATTGTATATAGTGTATACCACATTTACGCAAGGAGATCAGCTAAAAGTAGTTGGATCTGTATGTGCGTTATAATTAATCGAAATTAGTCGATTAAAAAAAAAAAAAAATTGATTAATCGAACATGAAAATTTTAAATCAGTAACAGCCCTAATATAGGGTAAGTATCACTCCATTGTCCGGAAGTACTTCCCGGTGTCCGACATCCGGGATAAGTTCTAGCGGTGCCCAATGCGTTTTAGGTTTTAAATTCCTTTCATCAGGGGGTAGTTATATAGGAGGATTTGTATTCAAAAGTAAGGGGGGGGGGGGGGTGACATCATATTCAAGCAAAGGTGGTGATATTGCAGCAAAGAGTGACTGATAGCGCTGTCAGAGGATGACCCCTGAAAAGGTTTGGATTAAACCTGGATGGTTCAAATATTGGTCCACCCCGTGGGGAGGATATATAGTCCTGAACCCTCCGAATGGTGATTTTAAGTGAGTATGGATATCAGACTTCCAGTCATGAACATAGGCTCTCGCAGTAACAATAGATTCAGGATTCAAGTCAAAATCCTCCATATGGCTGCAATAAAGAGATACACGGCCGTTTGTTCCGACTGTGTTCAGGGGGTCCATGAGACACACCATCCGTCATTACAAGGTCCATCAGAGAAAGACATAGGCGCGCACGCACACACACACACACACAGGTTGGACTTGATGGACTTGTGTCTTTTTTCAACCTCACCAACTATGTAACCCCACTGAATCATAGCAAACAGGCAAAATCCAGGAGCAAGTGCATTAACCACTTCAGGACCGCCGCACGCCAATATACGTCCTAACTTTGAAGGGGGATATCCTTGTTATGGCAGCAGCTAGCTGCCATAACCCCGGTATCCTCTTCTTCAGCCGGTGGTCCGGTTTCCGATAAGAGTGGTCTCTGCAAGGGATTCGCCGCGAGATCACTTATCGGCGGCCGGAGATTGCCCCCCCCCCCTCCTGCCACTCTCCGGTGCCCTCCGATTTTGCCTCCGCCGCTGCTGACGGCTACGGTAAGCGGCGGAGGCAAAATCGGATCTTCACCCTTGCTGGGAATGGAGACGAGTGAGGGGAAGATGGCCCCCAACCATCTCTATAACATTGCAGGGCGGAAGCAACGTCAAAACTTCACTTCCGCCTATTGCTCTGAAAAGGGCCATTTTTTTTTTTATTGCATTTTTGACCCCATATCTCATATTTAACTGTCATGCTTTTTTGTTTACATTCCTTGTGTTTTTTAAATGAGCATAAAAATAAAAAAGGTAAAATAAATAAGAAAAAAAAAAATAATATATCTATCTATCTATCTATCTATCTATCTATATATCTATATATATATCTATGTATGTATCTATATATATATATATATATATATATATATATATATATATATTTTTTTTTTAAACGCGCCCCGTCCCGACAAGCTCGTGTGCAGAAGCGAACGCATACGTGAGTAGCGCCTGCATATGAAAACAGTGTTCAAACCACACGTGAGCAATTCTAGCTCTAGATCTCATCTGCAACTTAAAATATGCAACCTGTAGAATTTTTTAAACGTTGCCTATGGAGATTAAGGATAAAAGTTTGTTGCTATTCCACGAGCGGGCGCAATTTTGAAGCGTGACATGTTGGGTATCAATTTACTGGGCGTAACATTATCTTTCACAATATAAAAAAAAAAAATGGTCTAACGTTACCATTTTCTTACTTTTTAATAAAAAAATATAAGTGCCCTTGTACTGCGCACTTACGGTGTGACAGAAAGTATTGCAACGACCGCCATTTTATTCTCTAGGGTGTTGAAAAAAAAATGTAGAATGTTTGGTGGTTCTAAGTAATTTTTTAACACACAAAACGTTTTTAACTTGTAAAACACCAAATCTCAAAAAGAGGCTCGGTCCTTAAGTGGTTGAAAAGGTATCATGTGTGGTTGAGTGGGCAAGAACTCATAGGAGGCAAGTATAGGAAATGGAGAGGGGACACATTGCAAAGTTGGAGGTCCGCTAAAAAAAGTTAACCTGGTACACTTGAATCAGCATTTGAGCCGCAGTGGGGTGAAACCCAAAATTAGGGGACCCCCAGCAGTCCTGTTTTTGCTGTCCATGTACTGGGTAGCGCCGTGTATCCGGAAAGAGAGCTGGATCGTTCACTGCTGACAGTTCCTGATGGTGGAACGCATGCTGGCAACCAGACGGATGACGTCACCTCCGGTAGTGGCCTGAAGAAGGAGCGTAGCTCCGTAAACGCGTCGCCTATTGGCTCCCACTACCGGAAGTGACATCATCCTGCTGGTTGCCAGCGTGCGTTCCACCGACCGGAACTGTCAGCAGTGAACGATCCAGCTCTCTTTCCGGATACACGCCGCTACCCAGTACATGGACAGGACAGACATTTCGGACATCTGGCAGTAAATTCCTATATGCCTGACAATTGTATACATTTGTGAGTACCGTGTTCTCAGTCTTCATCAAAGCACCATTTTACTTATTGCACTTAGAGTGACGCCTCTGTTTCATTTCCAGCTTTTTTTTTTTTAACCACTAATATTCCTTTATATTGACGACTTGTGGAATTTACAAATGCAGCAATTTAGAAATCAATGATAGATTTAGAAATTTGATAGCTAAAAAGTGCATTTTATATACAACTACCGTATATACTCGAGTATAAGCCGCCCCGAATATAAGCCGAGGCACCTAATTTTACCAAAAACAAACTGGGAAAACGTATTGACTCGAGTATAAGCCTAGGGTGAGAAATGCGCAGCTACTGTAAGTGGAAAAGAGGGTCAACAATGCCCATTTGCAGCCTCACTGTGCCCATTTGCAGCCATAGGGCCCCCAAAATTCAAACTTTGTAGTTAAGGGTTCCTGCAGCCAAAATTTGGGGTCTCTGGACCCAAAGGGTCCCGAAATTACATTGCTGCAAATGGGCACAGTTGACCGACTTTGGGGCCCCGTATCTCAGGGTCACTCGGTGCTAGGAACCCCAAATTTGGATATGTTGCAGTGCTAGTTCCACTGGGTTTGAATACCATTTGGGGTTCCTAGCACCAAGTGGCCCTGAGATACGGGGCCCCAAAGTCGGGTCGGAAAATGTCATTTTCTGCTGCAGAAAAGTGGTTGACTCAAGTATAAGCCGAGGGGGGCATTTATACTCGAGTATATACGGTATATAGTAGGGGTGCAACGGATCAAAAAACTCACGGATCGGATCGATCCTCGGATCAGGAGTCACGGATCGGATCATTTTCGATCAGCAAATAATAATTGAATTTGCAAAAACCCGTGAAAATTACGCCACCATATAGTCCCCACTGTAATATCCACATCCTCTCCCCACTGTAATATTGGCTGGGTATCGCAGAGTATTGGCTGGGTATCGCAGAGTATTGGCTGGGTATCGGCTGGGTAATGCAGAGTAATGCAGAGTAATGCAGAATATCGCAGAGTAATGCAGAGTATCCGCAGAGTAATGCAGAGTATCCGCAGAGTATCGCAAAGTAATGCAGAGTATCGCAGCGTAATGCAGAGTATCGCAGCGTAATGCAGAGTATCGCAGCGTAATGCAGAGTATCGCAGAGTAATGCAGAGTATCCGCAGAGTAATGCAGAGTATCCGCAGAGTAATGCAGAGTATCCGCAGAGTAATGCAGAGTATCCGCAGAGTAATGCAGAGTATATGCAGGGTAATGCAGAGTATATGCAGGGTAATGCAGGATATTGGCTGGGTAATGCAGGGTTTACAAGTGATCGCTCCGTCATTTGACGGAGCGATCACATTAAAAACAGTGGCCGGGTGTACTAAGATGGCCGCGCTCCGGAGCTAGGCCGAAGCCGCGGCCTTTCCTAAGGCCGCCGGGTGTACAAAGATGGCCGCCGTCGCTCCGGAGCTAGGCCGAAGCCGCGGCCTTTCCTAAGGCCGAGGCCGCGGAGCGCTCCGCGGATCGCGGGGTGTGCCGATCCGAACGGGGTGGCCCGTTCGGATCACGGATCGGCGACGATCCGTTGCACCCCTAGTATATAGATCAGACCAAAATGAGGGACAAATGAGTAGGAATGAGGGACAGAGAGACAGTCCCTCGAAATCAGGGACAGTCCCTCGAAATCAGAGACAGTCCCTCGAAATCAGGGACAGTCCCTCGAAATCAGAGACAGTCCCTCGAAATCAGAGACAGTCCCTCGAAATCAGAGACAGTCCCTCGAAATCAGAGACAGTCCCTCGAAATCAGAGACAGTCCCTCGAAATCAGAGACAGTCCCTCGAAATCAGAGACAGTCCCTCGAAATCAGAGACAGTCCCTCGAAATCAGAGACAGTCCCTCGAAATCAGAGACAGTCCCTCGAAATCAGAGACAGTCCCTCGAAATCAGAGACAGTCCCTCGAAATCAGAGACAGTCCCTCGAAATCAGGGACAGTCCCTCGAAAATCAGGGACAGTTGGGAGCTATGCATTTGGAACTGTCTCTCTAACATCCATGCAACCAGCTATTCTGGAGGAAAAAAAAAGACTGACCACAGCGAAAGACATTCACACAGCCAATGTGTTTAGCATTCAGTACCTGTCTATTCCGTTCATCCATTATCCGGGTAATCTGTATCTTCTTCCGCCCCATTGTCACTTCCTTTCCCTTTTACAATCCAGAATAAAAGTTACAATCCAAAAATGTCCGTCTCCCGAATACTAACGCATGGTCAGCAGCTTTCTGTAATTGCTTTTCCGTGCAGCCCCAGGCTTTAATTTCTTGGCCAAAAACCTGAAAGAACAACATGGACATGTTAAGCAAACAAGTTGTGCCGATACACAAATAATAAATGAAGAATCTGTTTGGATTATAAACAGAAACTGTCACAATGAGCACTTTGTAGCGATATTGCGCTCATTTCAGAAGAAAAAAACAGCAACCATTATACATTGCGCTTCTCTTACTTCTGTAAAATTAGATCTGATTGGCTAGCAAAGGTTGCTGTACTATGTACATTGATCATTTCAGTGGTACTGATGAAGCCCACATCTGTAATGAATGCATGTCTCTGGAATAATTATAGATTTTTATTTAAGGTACTTATATAGTGTCAATTTACGCAGCGCTTTACATATACATTGTACATTCATATCAGTCCCTGCCCTCAAAGAGCTTACAATTTATGGATACACACACATATAATATTTATATAAAAAAAAAAAAAAATGTTTATAATATAAGCCGAGGCACATAAATTTTACCACAAAAAAATGAGAAAACTTATTGACTCGAGTACAAGCCTAGGGTGAGAGATGCACAGCTACTTTAAGTGGAAAAGAGGGTCAACAATGCCCATTTGCAGCCTCACTGTGCCCATTTGCAGCCATAGGTCCCCCTTCAAACTCGGTAGTTAAAGCGGAGTTCCACCCTAAAGTGGAACTTCCGCTTATCGGATTCCTCCCCCCCCTCCGGTGCCACAATTGGCACCTTTCAGGGGGGAGGGGGGTGCAGATACCTGTATAATACAGGTATCTATACCCACTTCCGGATAGCTGCCCCGCCCCTATCCGGAGCTGCCCCGTTGTGTCTTGGGAAACACAGTTCCCAGGACACAGCGGGGACCAATAGGGGCGCGCAGCGCGACTCGCGCATGCGCAGTAGGAAACGGGCAGTGAAGACGTTGCGTCTTCACTTCCCGATTCCCTGACGGCGGGGCAGCGAGAGACGAGCGGTCTCTCGTCACATTCTGCCTACACCGCTGGAACCAGGAACAGGTAAGTGTCCATTTATTAAAAGTCAGCAGCTGCACTATTTGTAGCTGCTGACTTTTATTTTTTGTGCGGGTGCAGCTCCGCTTTAAGGGTTCCTAGATGCCCCCTAGCTGCAGCCAAACTTTGGAGTCTCTGGTCCCAAAATTACATTGCTGCAGATGGACACAGTTGACCGACTTTGGGGCCCCGTATCTCGTGGCCACTTGGTGCTAGGAACCCCCAAATTTGGTGTGCAAACCCAGATAAACTAGCACTACAACATATCCTGGTGGTTCCTAGCACCAAGTGGCCCCAAGATACGGGGCCCCAAATTTGGTTCGGAAAATTTCATTCTCTGCTGCAGAAAAGTGCTGGACTCGTGTATAAGCCGAGGGGTGCATTTTCCGCACAAAAAAAATATGTGCTGAAAACTCGAGTATATATATATATATACACATACATATATATATATATATATATATATATATATATATATATATATATTATACACACACACATATATACATATACACACATACACATACACACACACACACACACACACACACACACACACACACACACACTTTTTATGCAGCTGAAGCATTTGTATTGCTTTACCACTTTCAGGAATAGTCAGTGATGCAGATCACAACATATAAGGCACTTCCATTTGCAGGAGAAATCAGCCAGCGACATATCTTGCTGAAAAGCAGGGCACGTTGTTGGCCTGAAGGACACAGAATATTCTAGAGAGCTTGTAAAGGGTACTCCATTTCTGCATCATTAAAAGCCCTTTAAAAAGTCTATATAGAGATTTAGGGCTCATTCACACCAGAAACTGTGCGTTTTTGCATGCACCTTGTCATGCATTTGATGCACATTTTTATGCATGTTTGCAATGCGTTTACAATGCATTATCTCCTAAGCATGTGTCTGTCCAGATCACTTCCTTCTTTCTTTGGGTATTTATTAGCACTGTGATGTGTTGCAGATTTTTTGAGGCATAGAAAAATACAGCTTGCTGTACTTTCTTTCCACCGCACAACTGTGAAAATTTACCCTGGCAATAATTTCCAACAAATGCACTTTAAAAAAACAAAAAGAATTATGCTAATCACAATCTGTAATTGACTAGAAAAATTATAATGAGATGTTCAACTCCCCTTTATAAGGGGTCTGCAACCTTTTCCACCTTTAGGCTTGGTTCACACCTATGCAGGATGCAGTTTGCATGTTCCAGGTGCATTTTGCATTTTTCAATACATGTCTTTATTCTGGTTTTTGGTTGCATTTTGCGTAAAAAGCATAGATGTGAACGTGACCCATAGGAAACCATATTAAAATGGGCTGTAGTCTGTTTCTGCAAAACTGAAAACGCACTAAAAAATGCATAGGTGTGAACCAGGCCTAAGTGCCAAGTGTACAAGCATTAGACAACCAGCATGCCACTGATCAATGGCTCACAGTACATCTCAGATCAGCCCCAATTCCTGCACCTCCAGCCCTCGGGCCAGCCCAAACAAATCCAGCACCCTCAGAGCCCTTGGGTCAGCCCCAATTCCTGCACCTTCAAAGCCCTTGGGTCAGCCCCAATTCCTGCACCTTCAGAGCCCTTGGGTCAGCCCCAATTCCTGCACCTTCAAAGCCCTTGGGTCAGCCCCAATTCCTGCACCTTCAGAGCCCTTGGGCCAGCACCTTCAGAGCCCTTGGGCCAGCCCCAATTCCTGCACCTTCAGAGCCCTCGGGTCAGCCCCAATTCCTGCACCTTCAGCCCTCGGGTCAGCCCCAATTCCTGCACCTTCAGCCCTTGGGTCAGCCCCAATTCCTGCACCTTCAGCCCTTGGGTCAGCCCCAATTCCTGCACCTTCAGCCCTCGGGTCAGCCACACTTCCTGCACCTTCAGCCCTCGGGTCAGCCACACTTCCTGCACCTTTCAGCCCTCGGGTCAGCCACACTTCCTGCACCTTCAGCCCTCGGGTCAGCCCCAATTCCTGCACCTTCAGCCCTCGGGTCAGCCACACTTCCTGCACCTTCAACCCTAGGGTCAGCCCCAAACAAATCCAGTAACTTCAGAGCTCAAATCAGCCCTTTTTTTTTGGGTAACTTCAGATTCAGATCAGCCCCAATTTCCACACATTTAGAGCTCAGATCAGCCCCAATCCCCACGCATTCCAACCTGAGAACAACCCCAATTAATGATCTTTTAGACCTTGGACTTGGAGTCCCAGTTCCTTCAGATGTCATATTAGCTGGTACTGGGAGGAGAGCCAACACCTAAATGTCAGTGACATCAGGCATGCCAATCTGAAACATCATGGAGCTGGGTGAGCCATGGGTGCAGAGAGGCAAACCAGGCTTTGTAAATCTAGAAAACCCAGTAAGCAGTCAAAGTGTTTTGCAGTAGTGCAATGTTTGTAAGTAGCAGGGTCCTCCCAGGCATGTGTGCCTTAGGTTGCCTATCTATGAGCTATATATTACTCAAAAACATAGTTCTAACCAAGAAGATGCATATACTCTAGCACAGGCCTTGCAATCTGACCTCATATCTAAGCCAGCAGGAAGATTCTCTTCCATAAAACTAAAACCAGGTCCTGAACGAGATTGCTGTCAGACGTGAGTGCAAAAATACAATGGCCCCAAGTCTACAGAACAGCTGAAAAACATTAAGCAGAAAAACATCCAAACCAAGTCATGAGGTACTGCTGACCCATCAGATAGGGGTGTGTTGCTACCAAAAGACATCATCCCATTCAAGATCAGATGACGCAACACATGGAATTAGGAGTTACTCTGCACAATCTTTGATGCATTAGCCTTGACTTTATGGTCTCCTTGGAAAGAAAAGCTTCACTTTGCGTCTTTTTTTTTTTGTATAGACAGCAAATGTGTACAAAGCAAGCCCCCGGCACTCCAAGGGTTAAACGCTTGTTGAGTCTAGGGCAGGGGTGTCCAACTAAATTTCATCGCGGGCCGCATCAGCATTATGGGTTACCCTCAAAAGGGCCAGTTGCATCATTAATGCCCCGTACACACGATCGGACTTTCCAACAAAACCGTGGAATTTTGTTTGAAGGTTGTTGGCTCCAACTTGCCTTGCATACACACGGTCACACAAATGTTGGCCAACAATTACAAACGTAGTGACGTACAAGACATACGGCAAGCTGAGAAAAAGGAAGTTCAATAGTCATCTGATATCTCCATTACGAACGCTAGTTTTACAAGACCAATCGCTTCCGGCTCATACTTGATTCCGAGCATGCGTGAACTTTTGTGCGATGGACTTGTGTACACACGACCGGAAAGTCCGACAATGTTTTGTTGGCGGAAAATTTGAGAACCTGCTAGCCAACATTAGTTGGCAGAAAGTCCAACAACAAATGTTCGATGGAGCATACACACGGTCAGACTTTCAGCCAACAAGCTCACATCCAACATTTCCTGTCGGAAAGTCTGATCATGTGTACTATATAAATGTTTCTACTCTTTACCATAATAAATTATTGCTGCGGCTTCACAGAGAGGCGCAGGATCTGTAGGAGGAGTTTTGTCCTCCTCTCTGCTGCCAACTTCTGACACAAGGTGGGGTCAGAGGCGAGGGGAGCGCCATAGCTGCAGGTAAGGTGCGAAGGCCACAAGAAATGGCCCGGCAGGCCGGATTCTGCCCACAGTTTTGTTTTTGACACATGTGGTCCAGGGGGTTGCAGCAGAGGTTGCATTACTTACAGGACTCCCTGCTCCAGTACCGTTATCCTCTTTCCGAAGGTCTGGGCTGTGGGTAGAGCCTCTGGATCACGTACAGCGCATGGTTATTTACTCTTTACGTGGTTGAGGGAGGAGCGAGACCGTGGCTGGGGGCAGCTTACAGAGGAGGTTGTGGAGGACAGGTCAGACGGCTTGAGAGAGCATGCTGGAGCTAGGAGAAGTCTCTACAAGACTCTGGTCCGGCCACACCTGGAGTATGCTGTCCAGTTCTGGGCACCAGTCCTTAGGAATGATGTATTTGAAAGGGAGAGAGTACAAAGAATGGAAACAAAGCTAATAAAGGGTCTGGAGGATATTAGTTAAGAGGAAAGCTTGCGAGCACTGAACTTATTCCACCCTTCCACAGGCGGTGGTCTCAGCGGGGGGCATCGATCGTTTCAAGAAACTATTAGATAAGCACTTGAATGACCGCAACATACAGGAATATACAATGTAATACTGACATATAATCACACACATAGGTTTGACTTGATGGACTTGTGTCTTTTTTAGACCTCACCTACTATTTAAGGTAAGTTATACAGCCTCTTCTGCAACCCCCTACAGTTAACCGGTGCAGTGTGGGGGATCCCCTCTGCCAAGGTCTTTTTTTTTTTGCGCCCAAAGTTGGGTTTTTGATTGTGCCGATGCTAATGCAGGTGCAAAGACCTCAACTTCTCCTGGGTCTTGATCCTGAATTCTACTTTGTGTCCTCCCTGTACATCAATATAGCTACAGCACATGAAATTCCAGAATAAAATGAGCGAGACAGCGGGTAAAAAAAAAACAAAAAACAAAAGAAGAATAGGAACAAGTTAAAAGCAATTACTGGCATATTGAAAAGAAACTGAATGCAGGCATAAAAACAATAGGCAGCAATACACACTTGCACGTATCCCTACAAAGAACAAATTAAAATCTGCCACAGGGCCCGCTGTGCTATTCCATCTACTTTTAACTAAAGTCATACTGAAAATTATAAACGAAAAAAATAAATAAAAAAAATCTTTCGGCAACAAAAACAATGGAGACATTATTACTTATTCATAACATGCATGGGAGATGAATCTTGGATAAAACTGTATGGCACTTGTTGACCAGAGGAAACAAAGCTGTGACCTACATTCTCTTTCATAAGCATGCATCTGGGTAACAGTCATCAATCTGGATTTTACTGCGAGTAGTGCCGCTGACTATTGAGAAATCTGGGCCTGATCACAGCTGGAGGTACCTGAAGCTAGCTCTGTGACTTTGCCTCTCTTCATAGTAGGACGATGCTTTGAGGTAGCCCCAAAGTAGAAGCAGGAAGCAAAAAAAAAAAGTGACATCCTTCATCAGCTCATTTGCATGTTGCTGCTAAGAATTATTTATCATGCAAAGTGTCTGATGTTTAGCAGACTGTAAGCAGATGTAAAGCTGCGGGAGACATGTGGCCGGTGTCTGGGGAGAATTTATTCTACATAGCACTTGTCTTAACTGTTTGAGCACATCAGACGAGCTCACTTTCCCAATTCCAGGGCCTGGTGACCTCACCGTGTCATCACCAGAAGATCAGCAAGAGCATGACCATTACCTATGGAAATCACTTGTTTCAGCTAGGTTTCTCAAAGACAACATCACATTATATACTGAACCAGTCTTTAGTGGCACAGGGTGTGGGCACCTTGAACATTGTCGTATAGGGCCACTTGCCCAAAGGCGATCTGCTTTTGGACCCAAGTGTATGCATGCTATGATCAGAGCTGTACTCCACATATCCTTGGCTTGTGATCAGTGGGAGGCTCTGCCACTTAAGCTTATCGTGGCTCTATCCAAGAACCGGCAGAGATTGGTAGGCTTGACAAAGATGAGTAGTTTCCTTTCCCTCTCACTCCCTGCACAGTTTTAGTTTGTTTATATTGGTGGGTGGGTTCCTCCATCTATACTTTTCATATCATCGCCTCACTTTTCTTCTTTCTTCCTTTTTCTTTTGGGAGTGCTCTCCACACTTCCATCTTGGTCACCTTTACACATTATCATGTTTTTCAGCTACCCTTCCAGGTTCATAGTTCACACCAGCCTTTATAGGGGAATTTCTCCTATCACCATTCACACATGTGGCTTCTGGTCTGCCCCACCGTAATGGCGCTTGGTCAACTCCTCAGCTCCCGGGGTGCTGTCCAGCCCCCCCCCCCCCCGGGTGTCTCCCACCTCCATGAACAGCATCGTATATGCCTCACTACCATCATACTATCTACTTATGGGTAAGAGTGTTAGAACTAAGGTTTCGGTTCCTCCTCTTCCTGTTGTAATTAATTACAATAAATTACCAATTTACATCACATTCTAGGTATTCTCAATAAACTTCTCCTGATGAGTGGGCCATCTTCCACAAAATGGATCGAGCTTATATACTTGTTGCTATGCCACAGCATTATTGTATTCACCATGGGTATCTAATACTTGAGTCATTAACTCTATTTCGGTTTTCTATGTTAGGTGTAGTGTTGATGTTGTCATCATGGATCATGTGCTACATTGCTTATTATGCTACTATTCACTACAATGTGATTCAATTGTACTATGTTCTATTGTGTACCATATGTATATATTACCATGTCTATAACATCAGTTGCACTATGCCCTCATGGGGTATTAATAAATATCGATTTTATTTACTCTTTTGATGCTTAAGGACTCATCGTGCCCT
>CM053029.1:587265167-587310167 GCA_028564925.1 Lithobates sylvaticus
AAAGTAAAACTCTCCAGACAAGCTAAAAAGTTCCATCACTTACACAGCAGGTCCAAGCGGTTGGAAGCCACCAGTGAAAGTGGAAGCCAACAGAAAGTCTATTCTTAGAGTTGAACCTCTTGTTCTGCCCACACATTCCACATCCATGACACGGCTCTTTCATTTCTGTCTTCACAACCCACCACATTGTCTTCCAGCACCCACCTAACATACAACCAGTTTCCACCTACCGCACACGCTTACTCATTCAATTCCAACACTGGTAGGTGGGCGATACAAACTCAACACACCTTCTAGAAAACCTCAGGATAGGAAAAGTTGTTAGGTCAAATGAACTGAATGGGAGAAGACCTAACAGTCAGTATGGGTGGCAAAAAAATGCAAACGTAAAAAAAAAAAAAAAAATTACACTACGAAATAAAGTTTAAAGTGGTTAAAAATTTAATTATTATTACCGTATATACTCGAGTATAAGCAGAGTTTTTCAGCACATTTTTTTGTGCTGAAAGTGCCCCCCTCGGCTTATACTCAAGTCAAGCACTTTTCTGCAGCAGAGAATGACATTTTCCGACCCAACTTTGGGGCCCGTATCTCGGGGCCACTTGGTGCTAGGAACCCCAAATTTGGTGTGCAAATCCAGAGGAACTAGCACTACAACATATCCATTTGGGGTTCCTAGCACCAAGTGACCCCTAGATACAAAATTGGTCAACTGTGTCCATCTGCAGCAATGTCATTTCGGGACCCTATGGCCCCTTTCACACTGGGGCGTTTTTCAGGCGCTACAGCGCTAAAAATAGCGCCTGTACAGCGCCTGAAAAAATCCGGCCCCATTCACTCCAGTGTGAAAGCCGGAGGGCTTTCACACTGGAGCGGTGCGCTAGTAGGACGGTCAAAAAAGTCCTGCTAGCAGCATCTTTGGAGCGGTGAAGGAGCCGTGTATTCACCACTCCTAAACCGCTCCTACCCATTGAAATCAATGGGACACAGTGGTAATTACCGTAATAACCCTTTTTTGGCCGCTAGCGGGGGTTAAAACCGCACCGCTAGCGGCTGAATACCGCGCTAAAACGACGGTAAAGCAGCGCTAAATATAGCGCTGCTTTACCGCCGACGCTGCTCCCGCCCCAGTGTGTCCAGAGACCCCAAATTTTGGCTTCAGCTAGGGGGCATTTAGGAACCCTTAAGTACCAAGTTTGAAGTTCAGGGGACCTATGGCTGCAAATGGGCATTGACTCTTTTCACTTACAGTAGCTGCGCATTTCTCCCCTAGGCTTATACTCGAGTCAATACGTTTTCCCATTTTTTTTGTGGCAAAATTAGGTGCCTCCACTTATATTCGGGTCGGCTTATACTCGAGTATATATGGTAAACCCCCCAAAAAAAAATGTTTGCTATATTGTGGCTGACCAATCTTTTTGCTTTAATACTGGAAACATCCATTTCCAGCAGCTTTCAGCCTCGACAATCAGTTTCCTATTTTCCGGCTTTCAAACTAACAAATGATCAAGAATGGGGTTGAAATCAAAATCGAAAATACTTTTTTACCTGGCGCTGCTGTGGTTTTAATTTATTTAATTTTTTTCAACAATTTCAAGGTTTTTGGTTACTCAAAAATAAAAAACAAAATTAAATCACGAGTGGCGGGTTGCTGTGGTTAATGCCCGGTACACACGATTAAGTTATTGGACGAACAATCCTCCGTTTTTATCTTTTTGCATGATGGTCTCCATATCGAAAATGAGTAGGTTACTAAAGTATGAAAATTCTCATACAACAGATAAAGAATTCGGAAGTGATGTAATGGATTTGTATTCAGGGGTGGACCAGTCCATTAAGGGCACACGTTTTTTTGAAGCACGGAGGCTCTAATAGGCTTCAATATAGGGTGGGCTCGGGTCGCAGAGAGTGCGCTGGTGTAACACTGATCCTCCTCCCGGCCAATCAGGAAGCCGGTTTTGGACACCAGTCACCCGATTGGCTGGAAGGACAGGCAATCCTATTGGACACCTAGGCGGAGGGGGAGGAGCTGGAAGCCATCATAGAAGGAGTAGACACCCCTGTGCAACAATAGAATCCCCTGCATCAATAGACACCCCCCTGCAACAATAGAATCCCCAGCATCAATAGACACCCCTCTGCAACAATAGAATCCCCAGCATCAATAGACACCCCTCTGCAACAATAGAATCCCCAGCATTAATAGACACCCCTCTGCAACAATAGAAGTCCCCAGCATCAATAGACACCCCTCTGCAACAATAGAATCCCCAGCATCAATAGACACCCCCCTGCAACAATAGAATCCCCAGCATTAATAGACACCCCTCTGCAACAATAGAATCCCCAGAATCAATAGACACCCCTCTGCAACAATAGAATCCCCAGCATTAATAGACACCCCTCTGCAACAATAGAATCCCCAGCATTAATAAGACACCCCCCTGCAACAATAGAATTCCCAGCATCAATAGACGCCCCACTGCAACAATAGAATCCCCAGAATCAATAGACACCCCACTGCAACAATAGAATCCCCAGAATCAATAGACACCCCCCTGCAACAATAGAATCCCCAGCATAAATAGACACCCCACTGCAACAATAGAATCCCCAGAATCAATAGACACCCCCCTGCAACAATAGAATCCCCAGCATCAATAGACACCCCCCTGCAACAATGGAATCCCCAGCATCAATAGACACCCCCCTGCAACAATAGAATCCCCAGCATCAATAGACACCCCCCTGCAACAATATAATCCCCAGCATCAATAGACACCCCCCTGCAACAATAGAATCCCCAGCATCAATAGACACCCCTCTGCAACAATAGAATCCCCAGAATCAATAGACACCCCTCTGCAACAATAGAATCCCCAGAATCAATAGACACCCCTCTGCAACAATAGAATCCCCAGAATCAATAGACACCCCTCTGCAACAATAGAATCCCCAGAATCAATAGACACCCCCCTGCAACAATAGAATCCCCAGAATCAATAGACACCCCCCTGCAACAATAGAATCCCCAGAATCAATAGACACCCCCCTGCAACAATAGAATCCCCAGCATTAATAGACACCCCCCTGCAACAATAGAATCCCCGGCATTAATAGACACCCCTTTGTAACAATAGATCCCCCAACACACCACAGCACCTCTTGCCATTACATACATTCAGTGCTGGAACTGCATTCCCCCACATTCTTGCTGAAACAAAAAGCCCCGTTTTATAATTAAAATTAAAGTGGTTGTAAACCCTCACATATACCGAGTGAAGTGACTGACCTCAAAGACACAAAACAAGATCTTCCTACATACGTTGTACCTGTTTAGCGACAACCGTTTCCCCCCTACATCCATTCAAAGTTCAGAATTTACACAGGATCTCTCAGCTCTGAAAAGCTGGGGGCAGAGGGCTGAAGTTACATCAGTGAGGAGAGCTCAGAGCTGATTGGAGGGAAGGGGAAGGAAAAGGGAAAGAGGAAGGGGAAGGAAAAGGGAAAGAAAGGAGGAAGGGAAAGAGGAAGGGGAAGGAAAAGGGAAAGAGGAAGGGGAAGGAAAAGGGAAAGGAAGGGGAAGGAAAAGGGAAAGAGGAAGGGGAAGGAAAAGGGAAAGAGGAAGGGGAAGGAAAAGGAAAAGGAAAAGGAAAAGGGAAAGGGAAGGGGAAGGAAAAGGGAAAAGAAAGGAAGGAAAAGGGAAAGAGAAAGGGAAAGGAAAGGGAAGGAAAAGGGAAAGAGAAGGGGAAAGAGAAAGGGAAGGAAAAGGGAAAGAGAAAGGGAAGGGGAAGGAAAGGGGAAAGAGAAAGAGAAAGGGAAGGAAAAGGAAAAGGAAAGGGAAGGAAAAGGGGAAAAGGAAAAGAAAGGGAAGGAAAAGGGAAAGAGGAAGGGAAAGAGGAAGGGAAGGAAAAGAGGAAGGGAAGGAAAAGGGAAAGAGGAAGGGAAGGGGAAAGGAGGAAGGGAAGGGGAAAGGAGGAAGGGAAGGGGAAAGAGGAAGGGAAGGGGAAAGGAGGAAGGGAAGGGGAAAGAGGAGGGGGGAAAGGGGAAGGGAAGGGAAAGGAGGGGGAAGGGGAAAGAGGAAGGGAAGGGGAAAGGGAGGGGGAAGGGGAAAGGGAGGGGGAAGGGGAAAGGAGGGAAAAGGGGAGGGGGAAGGGGAAAGGAGGGAAAAAGGGAGGGGGAAGGGAGGGGACAACCCCCCCCCCTCTTCACACAGCACACAGGAACAGACCTAAGGCTGTCAATCTGCTGGAGATCCCTCACCTGTCACCATTTTTGTGATTCATGCTGATAGCAGAGGAAGGAAGCAAGGGACAGAAATTACACTTGGTGTTCTGGATTGAGACCAGTACACACTACATAGGGATATGCTTTGTTCATATTTTACATCTGAGCCGCTATTGACAACAGTTTTAGACACACTAATAAATGAGCTCTGATTACACCATGAAGGTCCCTGGATGCTGAATACGGGGATATTACACTGGAGAAGAACCTTGTGACAGGCGTTTGTACACCTGTGCATCAGATGCCTCTGGAATTAGTGGAATAATTCTGCACCTGTAGCTGATCAAAGCAGATAATCCTTGACACTAGTGAAGGAGAGCAGCTGTTACACAATTCACCAATTACCTCCGCAGACATCTGACCTTCACAACGGGGGAGAGTGCGAAGACAGCTGACAGCCAAAGCAAACGCCAACTCCACTAACGATGGAAGAGTGAAGCTCATTCTCACCGCTCTTCAACCACAAATCTATCATTGCTCAGCCTTGTGTCTACACAAGAGATTTGGATTGTTTGTCTTCCTTCTCCAAATTTTATGCACACAAATTAGAAGCAATCTAGACAAAAAATCCTTCTGACAGACTAATCTGATGTACACAATTTGTTTGGACCAGCTTGGCCCGTAACTGGCCATGTCACCATTTCCTTTATTTATTGCTGCGGCCGCTGTCAGCGCTGTATAAACTGTTTGTAGCATCTGCTAGGGAGGGATTTACTAAGACTGGAGCACACAATCTGGTGCAGTTGTGCATGGCAACCAGACTTTAAGTTCTGCCTGTTCAATTAAAGCGGAGTTCAAGTCTGGGGGAAAAAAAAAATAAAAAAAAGTTATTAGCTACAAATACTGTAGCCGATACCTTTTAAAGCGGAGCTCTTTTTATTTGTAAAGTAGTAAGTTTTCTCCTTCGCTGATGGGCACTGATAAGGCGGCACCAATGAGGTGGCACTGACGGGCACTAATACGTGGCACTAATGGGTGGCACTGATATGCAGCCCTGATGGGCATTGATAGGTGGCACTGAAAAGCTGCACTGATGGGTACTTATGGGTGGCACTGATAGGCACTGATCTGTGCTGTGTCCAATCACAGCAGGAGTGGGTGGATGGCGGCGCGCCCTAGACCCCATGCACGAAATCACGTACCCGTACATGATTTCATGCAGGAGGGCCGCCCTGCCGCAGTATATGCATGCAGCGGTCCAGAAGCAGTTAAAAACGCAAAACACAAATCGTAACTACATGCTTTTTCTGCAGCTTCTCCATTGAAGTCTATTGAAACAAACAAAAAAAAAAAAGCACCATATTACGGTACATTTAAAAAAAGTCCCTGACCCTTTCCAAAAATGCAGCGGCTGAAAAAAAGCATAGATGTGAACGTGCCCCATAGGAAACCATGTTAAATGGACTGTAGTGCATTTCTGAAAAAAGCACCAAAAAAAAAAAAAAAAAAACACATAGATGTGAACCGAGCAAAAAGTTATACAGTAAAACCTTGGAATGCGAGCAGAATTTGTTCCAGAGACATGCTTGTAATCCAAAGCACTTGTATATCAAAGCAAATTTCCCCATAAGAGATCATGGAAACTCAGATGATTCGTTTCACAACCATTTATTCATAAGTCCTTCAGTTTATAGTCCATATAAAAAGATTATAGCAATGTGATGGGTTGTGCAACCATAAAACGTCCATCCAAAAATGGAAGCCTCCACAAGGGGATAAGAAGCTAAATCCAGCAGGAGCTCCAGAGTAAAAGAGAAGAGAGGAGCCTCCAAGTGTACCGATATGTTGCTAAATGTTGTATCTTCATTAACCACTTCAGCCCCGGACCAATTTGCAGCTAAAGGACAAGCCCCCTTTTTGCGATTCGGCACTGCGTCGCTTTAACTGACAATTGCGCGGTTGTGCGACGTGGCTCCCAAACAAAATTGGCGTTCTTTTTTTCCCCACAAATAGAGCTTTCTTTTGGTGGTATTTGATCACCTCTGCGGTTTTTATTTTTTGCGCTATAAACAAAAATAGAGCGACAATTTTGAAAATTTTTTTTACATTTTTGGCTATAATAAATATACCCAAAAAAATATATAAAATTTTATTTTTTTTCCCCTCAGTTTAGGTCGATACGTATTCTTCTACACATTTTTGGTAAAAAAAAAAAAATCTCAATAAGCGTTTATTGATTGGTTTGCGCAAAAGTTATAGCGTCTACAAAATAGGGGATCGTTTTATGGCATTTTTATTTATTTATTTTTTTTTTTTTTTTACTAGTAATGGCGGCGATCAGCGATTTTTATTATGACTGCGACATTATGGCGGACACGTCGGACAATTTTGACACATTTTTGGGACTATTGGCATTAATACAGCGATCAGTGCGATTAAAAA
Organism: Lithobates sylvaticus; assembly: GCA_028564925.1. Taxonomy (NCBI): domain Eukaryota; kingdom Metazoa; phylum Chordata; class Amphibia; order Anura; family Ranidae; genus Lithobates; species Lithobates sylvaticus. The sequence goes on from CM053029.1 coordinate 587,271,837, forward strand.
TGCATTGATTACTTCAAAAATGTCACTGGCAGTGAAGGGGTTAACCACTAAGGGGGCGGGGAGGGGTTAAGTGTGACCTGTGTGGTTTTTTTTACTGTAGAGGGGCGTGGCTTGGCGTGTGACATCACTGATAGTCTTTCCCTATGACAGGGAACAGACGATCAGTGACAGCCTCACCAGGAAGCACGGGGAGAGGTTTGTTTACACTTACCTCTCCCCGTTCTTCAGCTCTGTGACCCGATTGTGGGACACCGGCGGCGATCGGGTCACGGAGCTCAGGACTGGGTCACGCGTGACCCACGGCTGGGCTCTTAAAGAGCAATGTACCTGTACGTTGTTGTGCCCAGCCGTGCCATTCTGCCGACGTAAATGTGCAGGAGGCGGTCCTTAAGTGGTTAAATGTAACCATATTGCTACACTTAGAGGCGCCTCTCTTCTCTTTTAGGCTGCATTCACACCTGAGCGTAGCAGAACAAGCGTTTTTACCAGCGGTTTTACCAACGTTTTGTCGCGCGAATACCGTCGTTTTTTGCACATTTGCATACGGCGTAACAGGCTTTTTCAACTTCGGCGTTTTTCTTGATAGCCAATAGGAAAAATGATCATCACTGTCATCATTTGTTGCTATGTTCTATGGGGATACAAACGCCCAAATCTGCCCGATTCGCGCGACAAAAAAGGGTCCGGAACTTGTTTGAGCTTAAGGCGTTCGGCTTCAGGCGACATGGAGTGGAGATGTGAACCATCTCCATAGAGAATAATGTATTTTATCCCCTCGAACGTTTTGTAGCTTCAGGCGTAGGGCGGCTTAGGGCGACAAAACGCTCAGGTGTGAATGCAGCCTTATAGTTGTGACATGACGCTACTTGTATATCAAGACATCGCTTGTAAATAATGTCAGACTTTATTTAAAAATTTAGCTTGTCTTGCAAAACGCTCTCAAACCAAAGTTACTCTCAAACCAAAGTTTTACTGTATAGGTAAAAGTCATAAAACGTTGACTAGCTAGGTTCTCTAAACGCCATTCCAGAAGAGAAACACGTTTAAGTTTTCTGTCACATCAACATAATCTAAACTATAGGAGGTGACTTCTAACATATAAAGTCATTTACAGAATACGGCTTCCTGCACTGATGAACTTCATGAACTTGTCGGACTCCTCATCAGGTTGTGGCTTTCCCAGTAAAGACATGCATGGGAGTTCCTGGTAAATGTGCAACCGTGGTAAAGTTCCAGATGGATGGCTGTACGGGATGACCGCAGCCTGACCAGGTAACCCATAATGAGCAGAGATTAGCGAAGGAGCACCTCGTCATCCTTTTCACCTCCCGCTGAGCCGACGACATGTGAACCAAGCGCTCTAATAACGCAGATTTATTTAACACCCTCATACAAAAAACTTGTACCCTTTCTACTGTGATGTAAAATAAAAATGTAAGCGTTATCTATAGTCAATGTTTAAAGAGTAACTCCACATTCCCCTCTGGGTACAGTCAGGTCCATAAATATTGGGACATCGACACAAGTCTAATCTTTTTGGCTATATACACCACCACAATGGATTTGAAATGAAACAAATAAGATGAGCTTTAACTGCAGACTTTCAGCTTTAGTTTGAGGTGATCAGTGTAGGAATTACAACACTTTGTATATGTGCCTCCCACTTTAAGGGACCAAAAGTAATGGGACAGATTAACAATCATCCATGAAGCTTTCACTTTTTAATACTTGGTTGCAAATCCTTTGCAGTCAATTACAGCCTGAACTCTGGAACGTATAGACATCACCAGACGCTGGTTTCATCCCTGGTGATGCTCTGCCAGGCCTCTACTGCAACTGTCTTCAGTTCCTGCTTGTTCTTGGGGCATTTCCCTTCAGTTTTGTCTTCACCAAGTGAAATGCATGCTCAATCGGATTCGGGTCAGGGGATTGACTTGGCCATTGCATAACATTCCACTTCTTTCCCTTAAAAAACAACTCTTTGGCTGCTTTCGCAGTATGCTTCGGGTCATTGTCCATCTGCACTGTGAAGCGCCGTCCAATGAGTTCTGAAGCTGAATATGAGCAGATAATATTCCCTGAAACACTTCAGAATTCATCCTGCTACTTTTGTCAGCAGTCACATCATCAATAATTACAAGAGAACCAGTTCCATTGGCAGCCATACATGCCCACGCTATGACACTACTACCACCATGCTTCACTGATGAGGTGGTATGCTTTGGATCATGAGCAGTTCCTTTCCTTCTCCATACTCTTCTCTTCCCATCACTCTGGTACAAGTTGATCTTGGTCTCATCTGCCCATGGGATGATGTTCCAGAACTGTGAAGGCTTTTTTAGATGTTGTTTGGCAAACTAAATCTAGCCTGTTTTTCAGGCTCACCAATGGTTTACATCTTGTGGTGAACCCTCTGTATTCACTCTGGTGAAGTCTTCTCTTGATTGTTGATTTTGACACACATACACCGACCTCCTGGAGAGTGTTCTTGATCTGGCCAACTGTTGTGAAGGGTGTTTTCTTCACCAGGGAAAGAATTCTTTGGTCATCCACCACAGTTGTTTTCCATGGTCTTCCAGGTCTTTTGGTGTTGCTGAGGTCACTGGTGCGTTCTCTCTTTTTAAGGATGTTCCAAACAGTTGATTTGGCCACATCTATGTTTTTGCTATCTCTCTGATGGGTTTGTTTTGTTTTTTCAGCCTAATGATGGCTTGCTTCACTGCTAGTGACAGCTCTTTGGATCTCATATTGAGAGTTCACAGCAACGGATTCCAAATGCAAATAGCATACTTGAAATGAACTCTGGACCTTTTATCTGCTCCTTGTAAATGGGATAAGCCAATTGTCCCATTACTTTTGGTCCCTTAAAAAGTGGGAGGCACATATACAAACCATTGTGATTCCTACACCGTTCACCTGATTTGGATGTAAAAACCCTCAAATTAAAGCTGAAAGTCTGCAGTTAAAGCATATCTTGTTCGATTCATTTCAAATCCATTGTGGTGGTGTATAGAGCCAACAAGATTAGAATTGTGTTGATGTCCCAATATTTATGGACCTGACTGTGTGTACATTACAAGGGTTTTAACAAACTTTGTTACAGATTCCTACCTTTTGCTATTCTGAAGAAATATATATATATATATAAATATATATATATATATATATATATATATATATATATATATATATAAATAACACACAGCCTATGTAATTTAGGAAATAGGTTTCAGACCAGGTGAGATGAATGTAGACTTGTAGGTTGCTCACTGTATTTGGCGTGCTTTACCTACATACTGTGGTTCTCTATCAGTCAGAAGAGGAATGCGACTTCAAAGTTACTGTAAAACATATAGAACAGGAAGAGCCGCTGAAGTCAGTAAAGTTTCCATCAAGCATCAACTTATATGAAATGGCAAAAAAGTCTTTCATGTGACATGCAAACTGTTCAAATTCTCCTGTGTGAGGGAGGAGTACATATCCCTTTGAAAGTTCTTTCAGGAATAACCCCAAAAGAGAAGTAAAATGTTTTATTTTTTTGATTCATACTTGCCCTGCAGATGCAGCATCGGTCCCCCTGTCCACCACTAAACGTTCGGTTCTCGCAGCTCCCCGAGCAGAAAGCTGTAGACTGTCAGTCACAGCTCTCCACTCTGCTCCCTCCTCACTCATTGGAGCGCCGAGCTGTGAAGGGGCGGAGCGGCCGGCTCGGGCTCTCAGTGGCTCGCTGAGAGGCTGAGCCAGGTGTCGGTGCAGGCACCTGGCAGATGCAGACTTTGTCACGAAGATCCGGTGCCTGGACCGACTTCTGTGACGTCAGCAGTGCCCCGCGATCCATAGGAGAAGTACAGCTTTGGCTGGACTTTTCCTTTAACAAGGGGCAGCAGAAATGCAAGGGCTCCAGAGAAGAATTCTATGATCCTTTTTGCTTATGACTGGCTTACCCTGCACATGGACAACCAAGGTGTGTACCCCACATTTTGCCATTCTCAAAACAAAAATTGTAATATGGAAATCCCCTTTAGTGAAGTATTTCCTTCTTGTAGTGAAATGACCTACTCATTTACATTTTTCAGAATGACTCCCCTCTAATGCGTTGTATTGTGCCTTCAAAATTAACGTACTCAAATCACAACCACGCCAGACAAGACAGTTCTTCCATGTGCAATCACACTCCATTAACATACATTAAAGGGCATACTGTTTTTTATGATAATGCTATAGTGATAAGGTATCCATTAGACTAGGTGAGCCATTTCTTTTTTTTATTTCCTAAACAGCGTCCTCCCCACAAGTAATGTCGTACCGCTTTGCCAGTTAACTCGTCCAGCACCTGGCTCAGCAGAAAAGTGATGCTAATGGGAGGCCCAAACCACCAAGCAAGGAAAGAAGACATGCAGGGAGGATCTGAGTGGTTTATTATGTGCTTATATGTCTTTTACCAATTTATCAAGTGTAAGAATCACTGTACAAATGGATCAATGGGAATATGCTGGTCTCAATGGTCTTCAGATTACATTGCAGCTACTCCAGTAAAACCCAACCTAAGCTTCATTTCTGTCTTATGGGACGAGATGATTTTCAAAAAGGCCCTTCTGGATGCAGCATGAGGATAATACTACTGCGGCAGACAAAACTTTAATAACATTTTCTGCGCAAGCTGAAGCTTCAAATGTTAAGTGTGTACGAACAAGTATGATTTTAGAAATGCAGACTAGGGGAGCCCCGTGTCCTATTTGGAGTCAGTTGTGGACCCAACTTGGTTGGTGGTGGCCAAAGTTACATAACCCAGACGAAAACTTCAACATGGGAGTAAGACAGTTGCCTCGTACAACTAAAAAAATATATGGCAGCCAAGATCATCGTTACCCCAACACTGTGCAATACCTACAAATAGCATGCAGCTTTCATTTCATTGCCCTCTGCTTTGTGGGAATGGATTTAGGGGGCATTCTGCACAGGCAAAGCTTCAACATTTTTGAATAGTGTCAACGCTTACCTGCGGCATCCTGCGCCCCCACTTTCCTCAAGGTCCATCGATTTGATGTGCTGCCTCATAGGCCAATGTTAATCTACGTGAGGCATGTAGCTGTAGCAGTGGGCAATGAGGGTTGCTACAGGAGTGTGCAGACATCCACTTTCAGCTTCTATGTTTTTTAGTTGTACAGAACCCTGGTTGGGAATGGATGGTCTACAGGAAGGGTAGGCAATCTTTCAGAGGTTGAGATCTACCTGGACAACATGTAGAAAATCAAATGGGAGGGGGCACCCTTAAAAACACAAATTATCAAGACCCCAATAAAAAAAAAAAAAAAAAAAAAAAAAAAAGAGACAGCATAAAGAACACAGTGGGGTGGGTTTACTAAAGGTGGGTAGGCTGTGCACTTTGCATTCTGCAGAGCTTCTTAAAATGAGCAGAAGCTCTGCTGACTTCCATCATCCAATTATGTGCAAGCAAAAATGCTGTCCTTTTATTTTCCTTGCATGTGATTGGGCATTCTTTGCAAAGTGAAGCCTTACCTCATTTACTAAGCTCTGGAGCCCGATATCAATGAATCTCCTGAAGAAGCCAATAATCAAGGCGAAACATGTAGAGATTAAATCAGTTTGCACTTGTAAAAGTACTGTAATAGCAATACTCATTTTTGAATGTTTGTTTTTAATAATTTTCTAATAAATGTCTATTTTTCTAACCCTTAAAATCCCCAAATATTCTTTGAACTGTATACTTAAGCTCTGGAGCAGCTGCACTTGCAGAGTCTTTTTGCCTATAGTAAATCAACCCCAGTGTGTTCTCTACCTCCCTTCATATTACTTCCCCAAAATTCCCCCCTCCCACCCCCAATAGTATCCTCTACCCCTCTTCACAGCACTTCACCTCAAGCCCCCCAGTAGTGTTCCCTGCCCCCTTCACATGATCCCCCCACAGTAATGTACTTTGCCCCCCCTCCCCAGTAGTGTCCTGTGCCCCCCTCCTCCAAAGCAGGGTCCTCGGGCCTCACCCCCCCCCCAGCAGTGTCCTTTGCACCCTTTACATCATCCTCCGACACAAACACCTAGCAGTGTGTAGGTAGCACTCTTCTACCTTACACTCGAGGCGATTCAGTTCGCAGTTGCAGCGCTATACAAATCATTCATTCATACACTGGGTATACAGCAGAGCGGAGAGTGGGAGACAGCATATTACTGGACAGAGGTCGGGAGCTGCCGGACTTAACTTTCCATATTAACAAGCTGGTGGATGGTTGCGAGGACCACCCCGATGTCCTAGTAGCCAGCTGATTAAAGCAGAGCTCCACCCGTTTTCTATACAAAAGCTGTATGTGATCAGATAGATGGTCTAAGTCTAAGTCTAAAACAGACCTTATTTTTTTTCTAGTTTAAAATGTACCTTTTCTTTCTTCTCTCTCTGCTTCCAGGATGTGTGTCTTGCAGATATGGGCCTGGTTTCTGCGGCTATCTCGTCATTTCAACTCTCATTGTCTCCTGGGATCTTTTCTCATTGATCCCAGGTGTCTGTGCGGCAGCCGCCGGCGAGTTATCGCGGGATTAAGAAACCGGAAGTGATCTCAGTTGCCATCACAATGGGGCAGGACTTTGACGCCACCGCCCGTTGTGATGGCAACCGAAGCGGTTGACGGCGCTCTGATATTCCCTTACTGCGCATGTGCGAGATCTGAGCTAGAACGGCCGTTGCATGCTGTCATAGAAGCCTGGAAGAGAATGCCTCTGGGCTTCACATGCCCACAGGCAAGATGGAAACGGTGTAGATCGTTTTTATAAAATTAACCTTTTATTGCTAAAAAGCAATGGACAAAGAAGAAAAAACGGAACAAGTGAGATAACGATTTAAACGCTAATTCCTTTATAAATGTCACAAAAAAAAAAAACTCGGAAGCAGTGGAAGCCCGCTTTAACTTGAAAAGGTTAATGGAGGCAGCTCCCTCTCCCATTCTCCGTCCAGTACTGTGCTGCCTCCAACTCTCTGAAGATGCGGTGGAGGGCCAGCAATGCAGGAACTTGTTCACAATCTACCCGTCGGCTGCCCACGGTGGGTTGCTGACCCATGCTCTACACATGGTACCTTTAAGAGAAGATTACGTCTTGTTACATGGACGTACGTCCATGAAGAGACAGAAGACATGGACATGTGTTTCAAGAAGAGACAAGCAGATCTTCCTCTCTCACCATCGGTGACCAAAGCTTTGTCTGTTTTATAGTCGCCCAATATAATTCTGTTTTGTAGATGACAAAAAAAAAAAAAGAAAGAAAAATCAGAAGAGCTGTTTGCTTCAACATCAAAGTAAACCTGCCCGAAGCTATTCTGACCATAAACTGTACCAAACTGCTTGAAGAGACTGGAATAATAAAAAATATCGCACCTCTCCGATCCCTTCCAAAGACAACTTCTGTGTACTCTGTATGGTCAAAAACGCGGCTCCGTCCAAAACCTCTCCCATCCTGCGAGCAGCAAAAACAGTTATTTCAAAGCCATCTCTGTATGAGCAATCGCCGTGTCAGGTTTCAAAACAGATCCAGTCACACTTCCACTACATTTGCAGTAAAGTACGGGGTTTATGAAAACCTCTTGCCAAAAACCCGACTCGCTTCAAAGCCACAGAATGGTTTGTTAGCTTATTAAATTCAGACAGAAAAAAAAAAAAAAAAAAAAGAAAGTAGCTACACATTCCACTTAAGGCTGTCAGAGATCAAACATAAGCAGACATTCCGGGACTCGCTCGCTGAAACCATTTAAGACTGCCAGGCTTCATACATCAATACGTTTCTGTGACACCAACGATGGGGCAAACTTGACAAAGATCTGAACAAAAAACTTTTCAGATATATAGAGGAGAAAAACAAGGTTTTTTATATTTATTGACAACCAAACTGGTCATTAAAAATAAAATACTTAAAAGGCAATATGGGTATTAAAGCTTACAGAACTTCACAAAGCCCTACTGGGGTCTTAAATGGCCATCTGACATAGCCCAGCTATAACTTTAGCACAACTAACACTTTCTGCCAACAATATTGCTACGGCGTCCCATCTGAGGTCACACTGGGTGAAATCTGAATTCACATGTGTGGCCAGCATTTCATACCCAAACGGGTCAGGAGCAAGAAATACAAGAAAAACCCTTCGCTTCCTTGTGCCGAGGAGGTTTCCTTGGTCTATTGGTCAGTGGACATGTATAGACTGAGAAGACATCAGGTCCTGAAGTGCTGCTCCCTCAATCCAAGAAGAGGAGGCTAAAGTGATCACTGGATGCATTTAGTAATATTAAAGCTGAACTCCTCCCTTGCAGTGTGGCTTAGCGCACCTGATCCTCTGCGCCCATGAGCTCCATCCGGGCTGTCAGACTGGTCCCTGAAACCTCCTAAAGTGTTAGTAAACGCTCAAAGTTTATTTTTACCTACATGTAAGCGTATAATAAAGCTTACTGATAGGTAAAATGAATATCTCCTAAACGTGCACATAAGCCCTCTGATGTTAGCAAGACCAATGAAGGTCCACAGCCCTGCGTTGGATGCTAAGAAACTGTCCACTGCCTGGGCATCGGCTGGGGGAGCAGAGAAGGGCCAGAGGCTAGGGGGGAGCAAAGAAGGGCTAGGGGGGAGCAGAGAAGGGCCAGAGGCTAGGGGGGAGCAAAGAAGGGCCAGCGGCTAGGGGGGGAGCAGAGAAGGGCCAGCGGCTAGGGGGGAGCAAAGAAGGGCTAGGGGGGAGCAGAGAAGGGCCAGAGGCTAGGGGGGAGCAAAGAAGGGCTAGGGGGGAGCAGAGAAGGGCCAGCGGCTAGGGGGGAGCAAAGAAGGGCCAGCGGCAAGGGGGGGAGCAGAGAAGGGCCAGCGGCTAGGGGGGAGCAAAGAAGGGCTAGGGGGGAGCAGAGAAGGGCCAGAGGCTAGGGGGGAGCAGAGAAGGGCCAGAGGCTAGGGGGGGAGCAGAGAAGGGCCAGAGGCTAGGGGGGAGCAAAGAAGGGCTAGGGGGGAGCAGAGAAGGGCCAGCGGCTAGGGGGGAGCAAAGAAGGGCCAGCGGCTAGGGGGGGAGCAGAGAAGGGCCAGCGGCTAGGGGGGGGAGCAGAGAAGGGCCAGCGGCTAGGGGGGGGGAGCAGAGAAGGGCCAGCGGCTAGGGGGGGGGAGCAGAGAAGGGCCAGCGGATAGGGGGGGGAGCAGAGAAGGGCCAGCGGCTAGGGGGGGAGCAGAGGAGGGCCAGCGGCTAGGGGGGAGCACAGAAGGGCCAGCGGCTAGGGGGGAGCACAGAAGGGCCAGCGGCTAGGGGGGGAGCATAGAAGGGCCAGAGGCTAGGGGGGAGCAGAGAAGGGCCAGCGGCTAGGGGGGAGCAGAGAAGGGCCAGCGGCTAGGGGGGGAGCAGAGAAGGGCCAGCGGCTGGGGGGAGCAGAGAAGGGCCACCGGCTGGGGGGAGCAGAGAAGGGCACCGGCTGGGGGAGCAGAGAAGGGCACCGGCTGGGGGAGCAGAGAAGGGCACCGGCTGGGGGAGCAGAGGATCGGGTAAGTAAAACTGCTTTTCCGGTACCCTAGACCAAAACGAGCATTTAACCTTTGCAGTACGGAGGCAACCCAACTGCATTGGAAAATTCTTACTTTCCCTGGGGATGAGCTTTTAACAGCTCTTCAGGGTTAATCCTAGCTTTTTCAGTAATTGAAAGCATTTTTTTTTAGGATTTTACCCATCTGAATGAACACAACTCTTACACATGGCAACACTTTGTACACAATTGATTATGCATTATGCCTTGCATAGCTGTACAACTTCAGACCCTTATCCTCTGACATGATTGCCATGAATCTGGTATTATTTATGTATATATGTATAGTCATGTTTGTGAACAGTCCGTTTCTAGGAAAATCACATACATGCTATGTTTCTGTGTGCTGAATTAGGGTGCCAGTATTTCCCAACATGCACCTTCGCGTCCTGTTCATTAAATGGTCAGATGCAGCTCAGTAACTAATCACATCATTACTCACTGGTGAGCTTCAGAATGCATTAAAATCAGCGGTCTCCCAACTCTCTACACAAAAGGGTCAGTTTACGGTCCATTAGACTTTACGGGGGGCCAAACGGTCCCAACATCAGTGGGGAAAAAAATAATGCTCCATCATTGGTGTCAGTGGGAGGAATTGGGCCCCATCATTGGCGTCATTGGGCCCCATCATTGGCGTCATTGGGCCCCATCATTGGCGTCATTGGGCCCCATCATTGGCGTCATTGGGCCCCATCATTGGCGTCATTGGGCCCCATCATTGGCGTCATTGGGCCCCATCATTGGCGTCATTGGGCCCCATCATTGGCGTCATTGGGCCCCATCATTGGTGTCATTGGGCCCCATCATTGGCGTCATTGGGCCCCATCATTGGCGTCATTGGGCCCCATCATTGGCGCCATTGGGAGAAATTGTGCTCTTCATTGGTGTCAGCAGGGGGGGGGGGGATTATGCTCCACTGTTGGCATCAGTGGCCAGAGGCCAGGTAAAAGCATGAAAAAAGGGCCACATCTGCCCCCCCCCCCCCTACCCGGGCCACTATTTGAAGACCGCTGCACTAAATGACCAGTGTTTGGACACCTAACCTATATGAACTTGTTAGGCACCCCATTCCAAAACCACAGGAATGGTTACTGAGTTAGAGCCCCGATTTGATTAGAACAGCCTCCACTATTCTCAGAAGGTTTTCCTTGAGATTTTATGCCCATTCATTTGTTAGGTCAGGTAGTGATGTTGAGTGAGAAGACCTGGCACACAAAATTTGCTTTCCAATTAATTCCCAAAGGTAAAACAGTTGAGGTCGGGGCTCATGTGTAGGTCACTAGAATTCCTCCATATCAAACAATATCGTTATGGAGATTTTTGTGCACAGGAACACAGTCATGCTGAAACCAAAAAAGGGCCTTCCCCGAACTATTACCACAAAACTGGAAGAGCAGAATTGTCCAACGCGGCTTGGCTTGGAAATACGCGAGGCCTGCGGCAGGAGGAATCTACTGTTAGAAGCATTTTTTTTGTGTTTCGTTTCACTTTCCAAGGGGAACTTTTTTGTACCATTGTGATCAGCACTTCATGTAACAAATCAATATTTAAATACAAACAGGTAACCAAAATAAAAAAAGAATTTGCCAATATAATTCATGGTCATCACTGTGTAAAGTTTTACCTTAGTGCAGTTGTCTTCAAACTGTGGTCCGGAGGCCAGATGCAACCCATTGTTTGCTTTTATCTGCATTATTCCAACAGTGGGGCATTGTTCATGCCACTGACACCGACAATGTGGTACTATTCCTCCCACTGGCACCAGTGATGGGGCGCTATTCCTCCCACTGGCACCAGTGATGGGGCGCTATTCCTCCCACTGGCACCAGTGATGGGGCACTATTCCTCCCACTGGCACCAGTGATGGGGCACTATTCCTCCCACTGGCACCAGTGATGGGGCACTATTCCTCCCACTGGCACCAGTGATGGGGCACTATTCCTCCCACTGGCACCAGTGATGGGGCACTATTCCTCCCACTGGCACCAAAGATGGGGCACTATTCCTCCTATTGATACCAATGATGGGGTACTATTCCTCCTATTGATACCGATGATGGGGCACTATTCCTCCCACTGGCACCAGTGATGGGGCACTATTCCTACCACTGGCACCAAAGATGGGGCACTATTCCTCCTATTGATACCGATGATGGGGCACTATTCCTCCCATTGACACCAATGATGGGGCACTATTCCTTCGATTGACACCAATAATGTGAAAATTTTCATTCCATTCCATTGATACCGTTAATTGGGCACTATTGCGCCCCCTAATACCAATCATTGGACATTTTCTACTCCCACAGGCCACAGTATGGTCCAAGGTTAAACAAAATATGAAAAGGAGGCTTGTTTGCATACAGGAATGGGTATCGTACTACTAATACACTGACTGTTCAACCCCTGAACATGTATAGAAAAAACATCTCAAACAGATTGAGATAAAGAAAAGTGGGGCTCCTCGAACAGTGGTGTAAATCAAAATAAAGTCAAAAACTGTATATAAAAAATACATGTATAGATTTATTGTAGAACGTATTCCATTGCAAGTACAAATAAAAATGAATCTACAAAATACCAGGTGGTAGACTAAACTGGATGTAAATTACCCACTGGTTCAAATTAGACCAAGCTGGGTAACCACAGACAACGGGGGGACATAACAACATAAAACATAAATAACACAAATAACACAAAATCGTCCGGACGCCAGAGGGAATTCGTGGTAGTCTTGCCTGTCGCTGAAACATACAGCTGTATTGAAAAAGTACAAAAGGAAAGAAAATAACCAAATGAACCAGGCTGGCCATCACGAATGCCCCCTGGAGGCTCGAGCCAGTTAGGAGAAAAAAGGGGGGGGGTATGGCCCAACTATAGGTTTTGAAGGACAGTAAACTGGCCCTTTGTTTAAAAGGTTTGGCGACCCCTGCCTTAGTGGAATTAAGCCCTACTACTTTGACTAGTTTCAGGAGAGCCAAGTGTAATCTGAGACCTGAGTGGAGGGAAAGAACACACACCCCTCTACATAGTCTCATCGGGAAACATGCACAGCTGAAGCCATCAATCTGATGTGTGCTAGGGAATGGGGACGGGTTCACCTCCTATGATTCTGTGGTGTGAGGATAATCTGTCAGAAGTGACTGAATGCAGATAACAGAGGGAAGAAAGTAAAGACATAAACCACACAATGTGCTTTGGTTTGAGGCAGGTGCACACTATAGAAGGATAGGATTTGGTCATTTTTCATTTCAGAGGTTTCCAACCACTTTGATAACCTATTTGATGGTGACAGAATGCAGTGGTGCGGACTCAACCTGGCATCAGGAAATGTTGGGCACGTGCCATGTATTAAACCATTAGCAAAAAGTCAACATTATTCCAAGCAGGTTCAAGAAGTCAAAAGTTATGCTGGGATGTGTAGTTCCACAATTACTGTATTTTTCGCTCCATAAGACACACTAACCCCCCCCCCCCCCCCCCCCCGCCTGTGCGTCTTATGGAGCGAATGCTGAACATCCCGCCCTGTCACAATACAGGGCGGCCGTCTCCCACCGTCTCTCCTGTCACTCAAAGACGACAGAAAACAGAGCAGCCCCAGCAGCCGAATGGAGTACTGCCGCTCGGGCTGCTCTGTCTTCTGAGTGACAGGTGGACAGGCAACTGTGATGACGTCCTTGCCAGTCGCCAGGCACAGAACAGGCTGCATTTAATGGACACAGATAAGGCTGCAAGTCAGGCTGCATTTAATGGGCACAAGTCAGGCTGCAGTTAATGGGCACAAGTCAGGCTGCAGTTAATGGGCACAAGTCAGGCTGCATTTAATGGGCACAAGTCAGGCTGCATTTAATGGGCACAAGTCAGGCTGCATTTAATGGGCACAAGTCAGGCTGCATTTAATGGGCACAAGTCAGGCTGCATTTAATGGGCACAAGTCAGGCTGCATTTAATGGGCACAAGTCAGGCTGCATTTAATGGGCACAGGTCAGGCTGCATTTAATGGGCACAGGTCAGGCTGCATTTAATGGGCACAGGTCAGGCTGCATTTAATGGGCACAGGTCAGGCTGCATTTATTGGGCACAGGTCAGGCTGCATTTCATGGGCACTGGTAAATATTTTGGTACACGATTTGGTTTTAGAATATTTTTTTTCTTGTTTTCCTCCTCTAAAACCTAGGTGCATCTTATGGAGTGAAAAATACGGTACCCAGAACAAAAAACAGGAAAAATATGATATGATGCAGAAACTAGAATGCTGTATCAGAATATAACATTTTAATGCTGTAGATATAAAAACAAGCTTCCACGTATCCCAGACGCCTTTACTAACTTGTCCGAACTTGCTTGGCACTCCAATCAAGAGTATCTGTTACGAATATTTATGTTTAACACTTCTGCCGCAAATAACTTACAAAGCATGAACTTATAAACACCTAATCTACAGTACAGCAACATCGACTCACAAATGGAACCATTTCTCCTTCCTGAAGAACAGCAATAACACAACCCATGCATTGTTACTACGTTTATATTAACAAAATTAGGAAGTTATAAAATGTTCTTAAAAGAGGCGCTCCAGACTCCTTCCTAAAAATGCTGTGGGGGCACTCGGCAGGAGGGAGGGGCCAGGAGCTCCGGTGAGGGATCTGAGAAGAGGAGGATCTGGGCTGTCCTGTACAAAACCCCAACAACAAAGCAGGTAAGTATAACAGGTTTGTTAATTTTAAATGAAAAAAAAAAAACAAAACAAGACTTTAGTATAAAACTTTAAGCAATAAGCAGCTTCTACCTCTCAGAAATGTAACCACAATAAGCTTTGTAGCATTCTGTTATGAAAGCATTCTTCCCACTGGCCACCAATGGAAGGGGCATTCTTCCCACTGGCCACCAATGGAAGGGGCATTCTTCCCACTGACCACCAATGGAAGGGGCATTCTTCCCACTGACCACCAATGGAAGGGGCATTCTTCCCACTGACCACCAATGGAAGGGGCATTCTTCCCACTGACCACCAATGGAAGGGGCATTCTTCCCACTGACCACCAATGTAAGGGGCATTCTTCCCACTGACCACCAATGGAAGGGGCATTCTTCCCACTGGCCACCAATGGAAGGGGCATTCTTCCCACTGGCCACCAATGGAAGGGGCATTCTTCCCACTGGCCACCAATGGAAGGGGCATTCTTCCCACTGGCCACCAATGGAAGGGGCATTCTTCCCACTGGCCACCAATGGAAGGGGCATTCTTCCCACTGGCCACCAATGGAAGGGGCATTCTTCCCACTAACCACCAATGTAAGGAGCATTCTTCCCACTGACCACCAAAGTAAGGAGCATTCTTCCCACTGACCACCAATGTAAGGAGCATTCTTCCCACTGACCACCAATGGAAGGAGCATTCTTCCCACTGACCACCAATGGAAGGAGCATTCTTCCCACTGACCACCAATGGAAGGAGCATTCTTCCCACTGACCACCAATGGAAGGAGCATTCTTCCCACTGACCACCAATGGAAGGAGCATTCTTCCCACTGACCACCAATGGAAGGAGCATTCTTCCCACTGACCACCAATGGAAGGAGCATTCTTCCCACTGACCACCAATGGAAGGAGCATTCTTCCCACTGACCACCAATGGAAGGAGCATTCTTCCCACTGACCACCAATGGAAGGCGCATTCTTCCCACTGGCCACCAATGGAAGGCGCATTCTTCCCACTGACCAGCAGCCTAATGTACTGAAGGCTGTAGACACCAATTACTGGCAGGGGTTTATTCAAGGGTTCCTCAATGTTAAAAAGGCAGAGAAAGGTCTTTAATGTGTTAAATGAATAGAAGAAGTTCAGTACATACCATTTCAAATACATGAAAAAAAAAGTTCACGTCAAAGCAAGTCCTATATCTTCAATTAGATCCGCTTGCTTTTGATGTGCACATCTCTAGAACCCATTAAATATGATCATAACAAAAAATGTACAGAACATTGGAACATTCCTTACACGTGAACCACAAAGAGCCTATTGTATCTTTACATGTATTCCACTAGGAAGATCTACATATCACAAAGGGGACTTTAAAAATGTCTAAATAGAACATTATAATTATTAGACATTTATAGTCCATGCACACTGCTTGTACAGGAGGGGATTCTGAGGTTATAATAAGTACCAAATATATCACTTATATGCCCTTTTTCATTGAGGGCCTTGTTTATTTAAAGTAGAACTGTGGTCAGGCTATGGGCCTTAATTTTAAAGCTGAAATGTAGATATGAGAAAAGGATAATCATATTATGGTGCAAGATGTAAAACAGGGATTCCTCCAACACCCAAAGTTTTCTGCAGTAATCAGTCTCCACCCGATGCTGGC
Source organism: Lithobates sylvaticus (assembly GCA_028564925.1). Classification (NCBI taxonomy): domain Eukaryota; kingdom Metazoa; phylum Chordata; class Amphibia; order Anura; family Ranidae; genus Lithobates; species Lithobates sylvaticus. The sequence continues at coordinate 587,287,749 of CM053029.1, forward strand.
TGCTGGGAGGGTATTTAGTCCCTCCTTTACTATTGCATTTCACTTTAATATTTTTCTTTGCCGACAGATGCTGCCAAGTCCCAGGTAAAAGCTCAGATTTTCCATATTGGTGCATCAAGGGTTAATTCAGCTGGCTTCCCCCAACGTCGTGCAGCTCTTCAAGAGATGGAAAGGATCAGAGAAGCAAAAAAATTTAAAAAAATAAAAATAAAAAACACAACACACCGGAGGGCATGAACTAAGTGCAGCAGAACTAAATTTATTGGTATTAAAGAATGGCAACTCACATGTAGTAAAAACATGTGGAGGTCATGATTAGGGCTGAAACAACTAAATCGATTAATCGACAACTAATCGATTACTATTTTCATAATCGATGAATCGGCCAGTTACATAATGGGGGTTAAAAAAAAAAACTAAAAATGAGCCCTTTATAGTATAAAAAGAGCAAATAATTGCTACTGTAAATTACTTTCACAGTTCTACAGTAAAAAAAAAAAAAAAAAAAAAAAAAAAAAAAAAAAAATGTACCCCTTACAGTAGTGATTATCTGCTTTTTTTTTTTGTACTATAAAGGGCTAATTTTAGTTTTTTTAACCCCCATTATGTTACTAAACGTCTCAGGCCTGGTTCACACCTGTGTGTTTTTTGGTGCTTTTTGCAGAAACACTCTACAGTTCATTTACATGGTTTCCTATGGGACACGTTCACATCTACGCTTTTTTCAGTCGCTACTGTTTGGAGTCAGGGACATTTTTTTTAAAGCAAAACGGTGCTTTTTTGGTTCAATATACTTCAATGGAGAAGCTGCACAAAAGCATGTAATGCGTTTTTGAAGAAATTTGTGTTTTTTAATCTGCCCAACAACTAACTGAACAAAAAAAAGTATATATCTCTTCTGTCTGTTATTCTCAGAGTGGATTAAATATTTTGTTCCGTAACCATATAGTTAGTTGGTTATATTTACCACTGCATACAGATATTTAAGAATAAATTGCCTTTTTTTTAAACTTTCCATATTAACTAAATTATACACCACACTTTTTTTTTAAGGTTATTAACCGATTATTCGAAACAATAATCGGCCAACTAATCGATTATGAAAATAATCGTTAGTTGCAGCCCTAGTCCTGATGTCAACCTCCCCCACCTCATTCAATCAGAGTATGCTTTGCATTCGTTCAGAAAAATGCTAAGTGTTGTCTGAATGGTGCCCATGCCATGCAAGCAGCCTCCTGTGTTCACAATGCAGCAGGGCATCCGCTCAGCATGGAACCCAAAATTTAGGCAGGCCCTACACAGCCATTTCTGGCGTCCATGGGTAACGTCCTGTCTGGTATGACACATGCATACTTATACTGGTCCAACTTGGCCCAATCATTAACTATGCAAAACCATCGATGCCTATCCATTTACTATCTAAAAAGAAGACAGAATTGCATGTTCACTGTTGGCTGCTTCTGTCCAACTGGAAACCCATACAGGCCTGCATTTGTTAGGGAAGGACGGGGTGTCTCTCATTCAGCTGTGTATGTGCAATTTTATAACCTGGTATTCAGGCTAAAATGGTTTGTTTTATTCCTGAAAATAATAAAATAAACACAATTCACTTGAAATACGACTGCCCCTAGTAATAAATATGATAAATCTTCGATCACATTACAGGAGCCACAAATGCAAATATCCTGAACCTTTGTACTGGTTTACAAACTTTTCCGTGTTAATTGTCAGGAGCTTGTATTTTACGAGTAAATGTCTAATTAAGAAAAAAAAAATAATAATCTATTGGTGCCGATACCGAGTATTTGCCCAAGTACTTGTACAGTACTCGGGCAAATGCTCCCGATGCTTCTCATATGAAGTCCCTCGGAGGTCCGTGGGCGGAGAAGGCGGAGCATCGAGTCCTGGCACAGAGAGAGCGAGTTCTTGCAGTAGAAGGTAAGCTTATGAGGCAGGTGTGTGGGTTGCAGCCGCATGTACCGCCCATCAGAAATCGGTGACCCGGGCCCTCAGCATCGTTAACAAAAGTGAAGGCCCGAGTCTCCGTCAGAGATTGTCACGCTCATTTTGGCACACCCGGCACTCAGCCTCAGTAAGCCTGCAGTCACAAGGCGGTCAGCGGACATCTTGTTAGACCCAGCCCATATAGTTCACTAACTATATGGGCTGGGTGCAACAAGATATGCAAGATATGCATTCTGACTAGGCTTACTGAGGTCGAGTGCAGGAAGTATCAAGATGGGCTTTTGTATAATCTACTCTTTATCGATTAAATTTTATCATGCCAGGCTGCCAGCAATTATCAGTTAGCAATTATCAGTGCTGCATTTCAGCGCCACTGCCTACCAATCAGTTTGACCCATCATTGCCCATAAGTGCCACCTATTAGTGCTGCAAATCAGTGGCCATCAGTCAGTGCCACATACCAATGCCCATCAGTAAGTGCCACATAGTGCCCATAAGTGCCACCCTTTATTGCCACAAATCAGTGCCCATCAGTCAGTGCCACCTACCAGTGCCACCTATCATTGCCCATCAGTAAGTGCCACCCTTTATTGCCACAAATCGGTGCCCACCAGTCAGTGCTGCAAATCAGTGCCCTTCAGTCTTCATACTTATAAAAATAATATATCGTTAGTCTGTATTGTGCTTTGAAAACTGTCACTTGACATAAAAAAAAAAAAAAGAAGAAGTATCAGTAATCTGTATCGGCGAGTACTTAAAAAAAAGTATCGGTACTTGTACTCTGTCATAAAAAAGTGGTATCGGTGCAACCCTAGAATTTTTAAACAAGCCCTCAATATCATCAGCATGCTTATGAAATGTTAGAGAAGTTGCTGGAAACCGAAGAACAGCTGTATACAGCTCTGCTGAGAACAATGTCCTCCCCGAGTGTAATGGATCCCAGAGGATGGCGTGTGCGCACTTTTCAGTGGTACTCAGGATGACAGATCGTAATGGGGGAAGACATTAGTGACCCTTTGTTTTAGGACACTTGCTCCGGCTCGTCCAAGGCCTGACACAATGGAAAAAGAACAGTTGGGTTGGTTTAATTATGTGTCATAGGAGGACGAGAAGACAGCTGGGGCCACTTTACAGGTGCTACGCTGGGCAACCACCGGATCCTGACCGGTGTGAGGTCTTTCAGGCACACCATTATTTCAACATATGGTTACAGCATACAATACCTTGTGTCCAAGCCAAGGGGCCATCATCTAAATGTAGGCCGGCAATACATGCCATGAATTTCTTTTCTGCAACCACGGGTTTTCAGGAAAGAAATCTGCACAATTCCCCCATCAACACAGACAGTGCTGACCGGGGAATCCTGCCAAGCCATCGTCTGCTCCCAGTGGGGGAAGCCGTCTCCGACGCGAGAAGACAGCGACTGTTAGCAGCCGCTAGCGATAAATGCAGCAGGCTGGTTGTACCCAAACCATCGATCAACTTGGTACATTCAGCCTGCCCACGCATGGTTTAAATCTCGGTCGGTTCCTGTTGAACCTGGCGGAGATTCGAATAGTCTATGACCGGCTTTATGTGCCTGGAAATAATCGTCAAGAAACCTTTACTTTACATAGATGTTTTAAGTTGGCCATACACGGGTCAAATTTCAAATGAATTTTCCTTTGAAAATCGTTTCTAAAAAATTTCGTTCTAATTTCACACCATTAGTGGGGTTGCAGGAATGGCTAATTTCCGTGCGGCCATCAAAATTTGAGTGATTGGGCATGTTGGAATTTTTTGAGAACCCAACGATTTTCCAATCAATGATGGGAGAATTGCGTGAGAAATATAAATATCGAAAAAGAAATGTGCATGAAGCACAAGAAAAAACAAAAATTCCTGGAAAGAAAAGATTCCTGGCCACGAAAATTATTTTCTGTAGCAACAGGAGGTGAAATGGAAGACTTGGCTGGTCGAATTTCGAAATCAATGGTGGCAACATTGGATCACAAAATGCAAAAAATTGCTGGGACCTTAAAGAAGGGGACATACCCCGAAAAGTTGTCCTGAAAAATTGTATGTTAGTGCAAATATAAAAAAAAAAAAAGAAAAAAAAAAGAAGAAAAAGGATCACGGACAATTGATTTTCAAAAGAAAAATTGTTTGGAATTTCAGATAGTCTGTATGGGGCCCCTGCGATTTCTATCAGCAGCCCTGATCTCAAGGATGCCATAACAGAATAAAATTATTTCTAATGTATTAAAACCCTTTATAATGTAGTGCCAACTTTAGCAGGCACAGGCGATCAGATTTTAAAAGCATTTAATTGCTTTTTTTTTTTCTTCCCCCCAGTATGTGGTCACAGCTGCCGTGTTTCAGCAGCTTCATGGTACTACGTCTGGTTGGTACTACGTCTGGTTGGTGCTACGTCTGGTTGGTGCTACGTCTGGTTGGTGCTACGTCTGGTTGGTGCTACGTCCGGTTGTGGAGCGCTGCATGGCTCTAGTGTAGGTGTGGGGTGGTTTTGCCATATCATGTTGACATCTGCAGGAATGTAAATGCTGGTGTGGTGTATGAAGGAGGTGAGAGGTTAGCAAGCACTGGGGATGACATGCAGAACTGATCAGAGGAGGGATGGATTTGGCTTCAAATGTGTTTGGAAGTTCACAGAAACATTTATTCTGCCTCTCAGAAAACATTAACCACTTCAGCCCCAGAAGAAGGATTTACCCACTTCCTGACCAGGCCATTTTTTGCGATACTTTGACAATTGCGCGGTCGTGCAATGCTGTACCCAAACAAAGTTGTTGTCCTTTTTTTCCCCACAAATAGAGCTTTCTTTTGGCGATATTTGATCACCTCTGCGTTTTTTATTTTTTGCGCTATAAACAAAAAAAATTTATATTTATATATATATATATATATAAAAAAAATATATCTATATCTATATATCTATCTATATATATCTATATATATATTAGACATGTGCACAACAAAAAAATTTGTATTTTTTCGTTTCGTTTTTGTTGATTCGTAACGATTCGTAATTCGTAAGTCGTCGTTGTTCGTATTCGTAACGAGTTATTTTTTCGTTGATTCGTTTTTTCGTTAGTTAAATTTTCGGACGCATTTGTATTTATTCGTACATTCGTAACATTTGTAGATTCGTAATCGGAGCATAATTCATAATTTAAAGCGGGGGATCCTCTATGGTAAAAAGATTGAGACAGCCATAGGTCACAGGTTAATGCAACTCATAACAAAAAGAAGAACATAACCTCATTCACTTTGTTTAGTGAATGAGGTAAAAACATATTTGGCAAAGAATATCCAACCACATGCAAGGAAAAAAAAAATGTAATTAAAAAAGAAAGAAAAAAAAAGAAAAAGAAAAAAAAAAACCCCACAACATATTGCTTGCATGTTTGAATGATGGGAGTCATCAGAGCTTCTTCTCATTAAGCAAAGGGAAATTCCGATGCAAAGTGAAGAGTCTATTTGCCTTTAGGAAAATCAACCCTAAATGATCAGCACAGTGTTGGGGAAAGCGTTTTTGAAGTCGCAATAATTTGTCCTCCGGAAGTAGAATACACAAGGCTATGACACACACACACACATACACTGTTTATTTTTTTTGCCTGGTGATCTGACCAGTAACACATCCTTCAGGTGACTCCGCTCCATTGAAAAGCTCCCATCAGACTGTTTCCATCGGAAATTCCGACCGTGTGTACGCGGCATAAGACTACTTTCCCACTGAAAGCACCCGGCGTTATCGGTAAAGCGCTTTTAACCCCCGCTAAGCGGCTGAAGAAAGGGTTAAAAGCGAACATTTTCATTTCAATGGGCAGGGGCGGTGTATATAGCACTACTACACCGCCCCAAAGACGCTGCTTGTAGGACTTTTTCTAACATCCTGCAAGCGCACCGCCTTAGTGTGAGAGCACTCGGGCTTTCCTACGGGGGAGGCATGGGAGGCGCTTTAGAGGCGCCATTTCTAGTGTTAAAACACCTGGAAAAAGCCTTCAGTGTGAAAGTAGCACATATATTGAATGGTTATCATTGGAAAACATGGGGAACGACTTGTCATGCAACTTTGGAACATGTGAATGGAGCCTTATTGACACTTTTGCCGGACAGCTTGGTCTGTTAAAAGAAAAATTCCTGGCCAGATCACCAGGTAAAAAAAAAAAAAAAAAAAGAAGACTAACAAAAAATTAAATTCAGCCACCACATCTAAGAAATGGTAAACTGCAATATTGCATTTTTTTTATTTTATTTTTGGGTTCAGATCAGTTTTAGGCCGTAGAAAAAATAAAAAAAAATAAAATAAAAAAAAAAAACACTTTTTTTTTTTTTTTATTATTATTATTACAGATCTGAACAAAGCTGAATTGTTTCATTTCTTCACAGAGGTGCACAAAACATGAGCTGCTTTCAGATCCGTAATACAGAATCTGAAAATCTGAAAAGCTTAACGTGCCTACACATAAAAAACGCATGTATTGGTGTACGCACGTAAATTATGTCTAAACAAAGGGGCAAAATAAATCATTATGTACGTATACATGTCTTTAAACGCATCTATAAGCAAGTATTTTACGAATTACACAGGAACTTTTTTGCTAGAAAACATATGTCTATTAACATCAGTAACATTTTAATGGCAATGTGAATGAATCCTAAAGGGCTAGTTTACACTTGCTTCAAAAACAAGGCTTCGGACAGGCTTTGTTAAAGCTCTCTGAGCGCCAGTCAAAGCCCCTGTCACTAAAAAAATGCTTCGCTTACAGTCCTGTTTACACCTGCTTTTGCTTGGGGCTTCAATGAGGTTTCGGCGGAGCTTCAATGAGGTTTCGGCGGAGCGTCAATGAGGCTTCGGCGGAGCGTCAATGAGGCTTCGGCGGAGCGTCAATGAGGCTTCGGCGGAGCGTCAATGAGGCTTCGGCGGAGCGTCAATGAGGCTTCGGCGGAGCGTCAATGAGGCTTCGGCGGAGCGTCAATGAGGCTTCGGCGGAGCGTCAATGAGGCTTCGGCGGAGCGTCAATGAGGCTTCGGCGGAGCGTCAATGAGGCTTCCGTGGAGCTTCAATGAGGCTTCCGTGGAGCTTCAATGAGGCTTCGGCGGAGCTTCAATGAGGCTTCGGCGGAACTTCAATGAGGCTTCGGCGGAACTTCAATGAGGCTTCGGCGGAACTTCAATGAGGCTTCGGCGGAACTTCAATGAGGCTTCGGCGGAACTTCAATGAGGCTTCGGCGGAACTTCAATGAGGCTTCGGCGGAACTTCAATGAGGCTTCGGCGGAACTTCAATGAGGCTTCGGCGGAACTTCAGACGAGCTTTGCCATAGACTTCTATGGAGGCTTTGAAGCACCACTAAAGCTATATGGGGTATAATTTTTGAAGCAAAGCAAAAGCAAGGTGTAAACAGGACTGTAAGCTAACCATTTTATTTAGTGACAGTGTTCAGCGAGCTTTAACAAAGCGTGTCCGAAGCCTCGTTTTGAAGTGTAAACTAGCCGTTAATGTGTGTTGAAGCCGGAGCAAGTGTAAATGAGCCCTAAAAATGACACTAAATGATATCCTCATTCTCCAAAAATAATCCACTGTTCATGGCCCTGTAATCTAATAATTACTTGCTGTGTTTTTCTGCCTTCGTGAGCTCCTGAACCACTTCTTTTACCCCCCCCCCCTCCCCTCACGTCCCATTTGTTTTGAACGAGCAGTTAGTTGCAGTCAAATTTAAGTCCCTATTCAAAAGAGGGAGGCTGCGTTCCTACATACAGAGGGACCACGGAGAACAGATGGATGTAACAAAGTCATAGCAGAGAAACAATTATAAAAAAATAAAATTAAGTAATTATGTAGTAAAGTAATTTTGACGAGGCTGAGAGCAATAGAGGGTACATAGTGGAGTTAAGCACACCAAAATTTATATTAAAAAAATTAAATTATATATATATATATATATATATATATATACATACATACATATACATACACACACACATATATTTTTAATAAATATATTTATATATATAAAAAAAAAAAAATAATAATAATAATAATAATAATAAATAAATATATATATATATCACACACATTTTTTATTATATATAAAAAAAGTGTGAGTACGTGTGTTATAAATGAAAATCTCTCTCTAAAAATTTAGGCAGGATTGTGTATCACTTATAAGCATATAACCAAAATATTCTACTGCACAGTTACAGGACATTATCAGAAGATGCAATACTGTATCTGCATTCTGGGACTTTGCAAGTTTCATTTCTTTAGATCCAACCAGCTAACTGCAAATATACAACACACTATAGAAACTATATATCTTTGAAAGGAAGAACAAATCATTGACATAGTTAACCCAGCACTAGCAACTGGTAACCAACTTGGCAAGACAAGGAATAAAACATAAAAAAAATAAATAAAAAAAAAAGAGTATATAATAAATAATAAAAAATAAAATATATATATATATATATATATATATATACACACACACACATATACATACATACATACACACACACACACACACACACATTATATATATTTTTATATAACTGGTAACCAACTTGGCAAGACAAGGAGTAAAACATAAAAAAAAAAAAAAGAGAGAATATATTTTATATATATATATATATATATATATATATATATATATATATATATATATATATATATATATATATATATACACACACACATATACATACATATATACATACACACACACATACATACACACACTACATTATTTACTATAAAATTAAAAAATAATATACACACGCACACACGTTTTTTTTAAGGTCTGGTGCTGCTCATTGCTTTCCTATGACACTGCCTGCTCTACTATGACATACAGGAGATGTATTGTAGTCCATATATACATACTGATGAGAGGTCAGCTTCATGCACCGGATCCCGGCAGCCTCTGCCCGGCACTGAGGATCTGTGTGTAACAAGTCCCCGGCCTCCACTAAAGTCCAAATGTTGGAAGTTTTGTCACCCTTGGAGGACAGAAAAGCCTGAATTTCCCACACTGCCCTCCGCCGTCCCCTTTACTCTCGGCTCCCTCACATTCCCATTTGAGAAGCGATAGCAGCTGAAGCAATGAATATTGATGGTTGGCCAGTAACAGCTGAGATAGCACTGACTGACGGCTTTCATTTCACCTGCATCAGCAAACGTAGTGCTTGGAAGTAGGAAGTCGTCGGCCTTGAGCACTGCCTTTGATGTGTCAAAATTCTTTGTAAAAACACCAAAGAGAGAAACAGATGCAAATCTGTTGCTGGTTCTACAAACCTGAAACAAGGATGAAGAGTGCAAGACGTGTAACATAGGACTGATAAGAGGTCTGTATTCTTGTAGAGAACGTGGAAGCCGAAGAACATAGAAGGTGATCACTACAAAACTGCAACTGTACCAGATGCCTGTTATTTCAGCTGTAACCAACCAACATGTACATAAAGATACAGCAACATTAGAGCCCTGCATGCAGTGCGTCCTTTTTTTGCGCATTTCCATGCGTCATGTTTTAGTGCAGCCCATTCATTTATATGAATTGCCCTATGGGCATGGAACACAAAAATGGTGCAGATACTATTCTTAATTAATTGCCTACCGGGCCAATGCTGACATTCCTCTCCTACAAGGAAAACTCAGCATTTTTTAATGCTAGAAAATTACTTTGAACCCCCAAACACACATTATATATATATATATATATATATATATAAAATAAATAAATATAAATATATATATATATATATATATATATATATATATATATATATATATATATATATATATATATATATTTTTTTTTTTTTTCAATTATTATTAGTATTTTTTTATGCAGATACCGTCGAGAATAAAATGTTATTTCCAACTTGTAACCCTGATACCATACACTGCTAAAAGGTCATTCATAACACTTCTTCAAATGTTCTCATCACTGCAATCAAAAAATGGATTGCGCAAACCCCTAAAAATAAATAAATAAATAATAATTTCTTATGAACATTCGTAAAATGAAACGGGGAGGGGAGACAGAAGTATAGAATGCTGCATATTTGCATTTTATGAATATATATCCTGGAAAAATAAATATATATATATATATATTTTTTTTTTATATATTATTTTTTTTTTATTTATATATATATATATATAGTAAATAAAAATATATAAATTTTTTTTTTTATTATATATGCAAGTAAAAAAAAAAAAAAACACACAAACACAAACACACACACACACACACACACACACACGCACACACTGCAAATTCACCAAAAAAACACTGCAAAAATGCACTGTGCACACTGAATGCAGGGAATGTGGAGTAAAGGACTTTAAAATTAATTTGAATCCTTAAGAAAAAAAAAAATCTGAATTCAGTTTTTATTTTTTTTTGGCATCTACAGATACTAAGTAAATTAAGTAAATTTGCCAAAATAACCTCTTGGGCTCCATTCACACCTGAGCGTACTACAGCAACACCTGCTACGTTGCGGCTTTTTCTGCACGTTTTTGTGCTGCATTTTTGGAGCAGCCCCAATCATTTGAATGGGCCTCTGTGCTCCCTACACTTCAATAAAGCACCAAAGAAGCTTGTGTAGCAAATTTTGGCACAGAGCCAGGTGTTTGAGGTGTCATTAAAAAATAATGGCATCGTGTTACGATTCTGGAGATGCAGGTAGACTCAGGTGTGAATGGAGCCTTACCTCTCCCCTCTTTATAGATTTTGGGGATTTATTCCAGATCTTAAGAGAGTTGTAAAGGCAGAAGGTTTTATATCTTAATGCATTAAGATAAAAAACCTGTGTGTGCGACAGCCTCCCCAGCACCCCCCCTAAGGCCCCTTTCACACTGGGGCATTTTTCAGGCGGTACAGCGCTAAAAATAACGCCTGTTCACCGCCTGAAAATATCCGGCCCCTTTAACTCCAGTGTGAAAGCCGGCGGGCTTTCACACTGGAGCGGTGCGCTAGCAGGACGGCAAAAAAAGTCCTGCTAGCAGCATCTTTGGAGCGGTATAGGAGCGGTGTGTTCACCGCTCCTATACCGCTCCTTCCCATTGATTTGAATGGGAAACCGCGGCAATACCGCCGCTACGGTGGCGCTCTGCAGGGGTCTTTAACCCTTTTTCGGACGCTCGCGGGGGGTAAAACCGCACCGCGAGCGGCCGAATACCGCGGTTATAACGACGGTAAAGCAGCGCTAAATATAGCGCTGCTTTACCGTCACCGCGGCTCCCCACCCCAGTGTGAAAGGGGCCTAATTACTTACCTGAACCCCTTCTCTCTCCAGCGATGTCCACAAGTGTCTAAGCCATAAGGGACACTCCTCCTGATTGGCTGAGACACAACAGTGGTGCCATTGGCTCCCATGGCCGTCAAAGTCAGTCAGCCAGCCAGCCAGCCAGCCAGCCAGCCAGCCAGCCAGCCAGCCAATCAGGGGAGAGAGGGGGCGGGGCCAGGGCCAGGCTGCGTCTCTGAATGGACGCATGGAGCGCTGACTCAGCTTGGGTGCCCCCATAGAAAGCTGCTGACTGTGGGGGCACTCGGAGGGAGGGGCCAGGGGATGCAAATAGGGACCCGAGAAGAGGAGGATCTGGGCTGCTCAGTGCAAAACCAACTCCATAGAGAAGATAAGTATAACATGTTTGTTATTTATTTTTTATTTTCTTTAACTGGACTTTACAAATCCCTTTAAGTAAAAATTCCCATTTAACACACGTTTCCAGAGTTTTATGCCATATTGTACAGGTAGATCATTAAAAAAGTGTCTGGACTTGTTTTTTATAACAAGTCTATATATCACTTAAATCCTTTATACTCCTTGAAACATTCCTTTTACAATGTAAAACTATGTACATTGCCTTGTAAATGAGTCAGTTTGTCACTTGGTAGGAAGAACTGCAATATATTATCATTTGGGGAAAAAATTTTTGCTTGAAATGCATTAAAAAAAAAAAAAAGATGTATATTAGAGATATGCACTGTGTGTACGTATATATGTATAAGTATATATACATCTCTCACATACATGTATACTTACATACACATCAGGGGCCAGCTGCAAGAACCCAGAAGATGCAGCCGATTCCCTAATGACGTCGCAGCCGCGCATGATTAGGGATGATGATGTGCAGGTGCGACGTCATTAGGGACCAGCTGCAAGAACCCAGAAGAAATAGCTGGCTACCTACTTACGTGCAGGTGTCATGCCCTCAGGGGTCAGCTGCAAGAACCCAGAAGATACAGCCGGCTCCCTAACGATGTGCAGGTGCGGCGTCATCAGGGGCCAGCTGCAAGAGCCCAGAAGATACAACCGGCTCCCTAATGATTCCCAGGTGCACACGCCATCAGGGGCCAGCTGCAAGAGCCCAGAAGATACAGCCGGCTCCCTAATGATGTGCAGGTGCCGTGCCATCAGGGGCCAGCTGCAAGAGCCCAGAAGATACAGCCGGCTCCCTAATGATTCCCAGGTGCACACGCCATCAGGTGCCAGCTGCAAGAGCCTAGAAGATACAGCCGGCTCCCTAATGATGTGCAGGTGTAGCGCCATCAGGGGCCAGCTGCAAGAGCCCAGACAAAACAGTCAGTTCCCTAATGAAGCGCAGGTGCGGTGCCATCATGGGGCCAGCTGCAAGAATCAGGAAGAAACTGACATGCTCCCTAATGCATTGTATGTGCTGTGGAGTACCCCGAGGCCTCCTGGTATGTTTAGGTCACAAATCCTACATGCGAGCAGCCGATACATCATTCCTGCCATGGCAAGAATCCAGGAAGTGTAGAGATGTGTTCCTCGAAAAAAAGGTAATAAAAAATCATCAATTATGAGAGGAGGGAGTGCGAGTAGAATGCTGAAAAAGTGGAGAAAGCGCGAAAGTCAGCGTTAGGCTGCGTTCACATCCAAGCCGCAATGCCGCTCACAGCAGGAGTCTGGTGCGTCCCCATTCACCGTTTCAGGTCCGATTTCAGCCCGAAATTTGGGCTGAATTTGGACCTGAAACGGACCAAAAGACGCACAGGATTCCTGTGCAATTCGTACTGGAGCCGCTGCGGAGATATGTCAACCAGCTCCATAGAGAGCCGGTCAATCTCCTGCTATGCGAATTGAAAGCGGGGAAAACTCGCATCCAATTCGCAAAGGTGTGAACCCAGCCTGAAAGTGTCATTAAACCCACAACAGTAAAATCAGTCTGTGTTATACTCACTGTGGAACCTAAGGGGTTAATCGTACGCATTGTGTAAAAAGGCTGTTTGATCCTGTCCTCCCTGATCCTCCCCTTTTACTGTCCTCAATCCATCTGCTGATAGAACGGAGCCGTGGGGGCACTCTGCACATGCTCAGTTTGGTCTGCATTGCTGGAGAATTTTTTTTTTTTTTTTTTTTTTGAGAGGGTGCATATGATCAGCACAGGGCCAATCAGCACTGTTCAGACAGAAGGTCAAGGGTTATGCAGCCTCATAGGACAGTCAGAGGAGAAAGCAAAACTCCTCCTACTAGCTTTACTTGGACGTTGATAGAAGTCACACGACTGCTGTATACTGCTGATGAGAAAAGGTATTCAGCAGTTTATATTTACTAAAATAATTGCATTTCCATGTTCTGTGTACTGTGGGAGACCAGATATAGTGAATGCAGAGTCCTGGGTTTAGTAACACCAAGTATCCTCTTGATTGCAATATACTGTAATATTACAGATCACTTAAAGCGGTGTTCCGGCCGAAATTATACTTTTTAAATAAAAATACCCCTATAATACACAAGCTTAATGTATTCTAGTAAAGTTAGTCTGTAAACTAAGGTCTGTTTTGTTAGTTTATAGCAGTAGTTTGTTATTTTATAAATTTACAGCAGGCCGTGGCCATCTTAAGTGTGGGCATCTGAAGCCAGACTGTATTTCTTCCTGGATCTCATCCTTGCAGATCTCGCACATGCTCAGTGCAGCATAAGCAGTGTAATAGGTTCCAGGTCAGGTTTCAATAGCAACGGCAGTGTCAGAGGAAGTTGCCGCCCCTTCCCAGGAGGCATTGCAAACAGGAAATGATGCGATGGGCCGCGGCCAGGGAGGAGGAAGTGAAAAATGAATACAGCAGATATACAGTAGGTGCTGAGAAAAAAATAAAAAAATATCCAATTAGTTTACAGTGCACAGTTTAATGAAGAATGCTGAAGAGTTGTAAAAGTGGGTGGAACTCCACTTTAAAATGGTGTTTCTACCAAAAAAAAAAAAAAAAAATTGCTTAAAAAAATCATATAAAAAAAATAAATAATAAAAAAAAATAATAAAAATGTTTTACTCACCTCTAAATGCCTGTTGCTAGGGGATCCCTCGTAGTCTGCCACCTTCAGTGCCCGGGCACTGACATCACTTCCCCTCTGCGCCGCACAGTCATCTGGGACCTGTCACGTGTCCCAGATGACTGAGCGTCGTATCACGGTGCGTGGCGCTGCTCGCGCATGCGCAGTGGGTGCCCGGCTGTGAAGACACAGCCGGGTGCCCACAGTAAGAATGCCGGCGCCGCGAGCCAAAAACGAGGGGGGGGGGGGGCTTCGTTCCCCCGCATCGCTGGACCCTGGGACAGGTAAGTGTCTGATTATTAAAAGTCAGCAGCTGCAGTATTTGTAGCTGCTGACTTTAAAAAAAAAAAAAAAAAAAATTTAGGGAGCACCCCACTTTAAACAATATTTGTGTATTCTTTGAGTTTTCATGATGTCCAATATTTTACAGAAGGGGGTTTCATTAATAACCTACACCAACCTTAGCAGTTGTGCAGGACATAATACACGCATGACGTTCTTGGTGGTGGTTATAAAAAATCTCCACTGCATTTGTCCGAGAATCAGCATTTCATGAACACAGGAGGTGTCCGCTACGTTTTAAAGGACTGCTTCTTTAAACCAGAGATGGTGTCCAGTGACATTTAGGAATGAGGTGCCATGAACACTTGGAGAAAGTAACATACTCAATGTCACGAGAGGTCAAACACTTCTCCGTCAAAGCACATTGCAGCTGGTGTTTTCTTCTTGGTAACCCAACTCCAATAGCTCCAAAGGAAGCCGGATCCAAGCCAGAGATGGCAACAAAGTCATGGAGAACTTCAGTAAATACCCAACTGGTCCCAATAACTCCCAACGCCAATGCAGACGACCAACTGCACAAACAGAGAACAAAGCCATTTGTAGACTGTAAAAGGTAAAACACAACTGATGGGTGTTCTGAAAGAATGGAGGAGCTTCAGATTTACGGTATCTATAGCATCTCAGGGTCGGCCAGCACAGATGGAGAGGGCTTATTGCTTGGGATTACGCCATAAAATTTTTAATTTAGGAGTACGAATTCCCAGGACCCAGATCAATGAATCAAAGGCCAGCTTCTATTTATCTCTGCAATAAACCTCTAATGCGGCGTACACACGGTCGGAATTTCCGATGGAAACAGTCCGATGGGAGCGTTTCATCGGATTTTCCGACCGTGTGTGACAGACTTTGAATTGAGAACCTGTTCTCAATTTTTTCCGACGGAAAACCTTTCTATCGGATTTTCCGATCGTCTGTATGCAATTCCGACACGCAAAATTCCGATGCATGCTCGGAAACAATTTGACGCATGCTCAGAAACAATAAACTTCCCTTTTATAGTGCCGTTGAACGTGTTTTATGCCGCTGTGTTACTGACCGTCGGAATTTGGTGTGATCGTGTGTAGGCAACACAGCTTGAGCGGAATTCCATCGGAAAAACCGTCAGAGTTTTTTCAGACGAGAATTCAGATCGTGTGTACGCGGCATAAGGATTATAAAAATATGGTTACTATCTCAATGCACTCTTGAGGCCCGATTCACTCCTGAACGAAGGGCCAGGACAAGGAGTGGGCAAGCGGGGCGCAATGGTTTAATGCAGGGATTGGGGGCGCCCTGTGCCTGTCACTTCTGTTACCAGGCTGACAGGAGGAGTAACAGCGGAATCACTGCCAACCCTAGGGGGGGGGGGGGGGTCGCAGTTTGGCATCTTTGCTCTGGGCGTTGAATGACCTTGTCCTGGCACTGTCTGAACGTTTTGTAGCTTGACGCTGAAAACGCTGGAAGAGAAAAAATCAAGTATTCTCTATGAAGTTGGCTCACATCTCCACTCCAAGTCGCCTTAGGCCCCTTTCACACTGGGGCGTTTTTCAGGCGCTTTAGCGTTAAAAAAAGAGCCTGTAAAGCGCTTGAAAGAAGCCTCATCTACAATCCCAATGTGAAAGCCTGAGTGCTTTAAAAGCCCTTTCACACTGCCAGCGCCTGAAAAACGCTCGTAAAGCACTGCTTAAACTAGCAGCGCTTTACCAGGGTTTTTCGAGCGCTAGTGGGCCGCTTTTAACCCCTGCGAGTGGCCAAATAAAAGAGTTAAAAGGAGCCCACAAAGCGCTGCTGCCAAAAGCGCTTTTCGGGCGTTTTTCAGGCGCTTCCCATTGATTTCAATGGGAAGGGGCACTTTAGGATCGGTGTATTCACCGCTCGAAAAGTGCTGCAAAGAAGCTGCTTGCAGGACTTTTTTTGACGCCCTGCCAGCGCAGCGCCTCAGTGTGAAAGCACTCGGCCTTTCACATTGGGATTGCAGTTGCGGCTTCTTTCAGGCGCTTTACAGACGCTTTTTTTTAAGCTAAAACGCCCCAGTGTGAAAGGGATCTCAGTGTGAAAGCACTCAGGCTTTCACATTGGGATTGCAGATGAGGCTTCTTTTTTTCAGTGGTGCACCGAAATGAAAATTTTCGGTACCGAACATTCAGGATGCACTTGACTGAAACCAAAATTGACGTTATTTTAAAACTATACAGTATCGCACAAAAGTGAGTATAACCCTGTATATAATATTTATTATATCTTTTCATATGACAACACTGAAGAAATGACACTTTGCTACAATGTAAAGTAGTGAGTGTACAGCTTGTATAACAGTGTACATTTGCTGTCCCCTCAAAATAACTCAACACACAGCCATTAATGTCTAAACCGCTGGCAACAAAAGTGAGTACACCCCTAAGTGAAAATGTCCAAAATCGGACCCAATTAGCCATTTTCCCTCCCCGGTGTCATGTGACTCGTTAGTGTTTCAGGGTCTCAGGTGTGAATGGGGAGCAGATGTGTTACATTTGGTGTTATCGCTCTCACTCTCTCATACTGGTCACTGGAAGTTCAACATGGCACCTCATGGCAAAGAACTCTCTTAGGATCTGAAAAAAATAATTGTTGCTCTACATAAAGAAGGCCTGGGCTATAAGAAGATTGCCAAGACCCTGAAACTGAGCTGGAGCACGATGGCCAAGACCATACAGCGGTTTAACAGAACAGGTTCCACTCAGAACAGGCCTCGCCATGGGCGACCAAAGAAGTTGAGTGCACGTGCTCAGAGTCATATCCAGATGTTGTCTTTGGGAAATAGACGTATGAGTGCTGCCAGCATTGCTGCAGAGGTTGAAGGGGTGGGGGGGGGTCAGCCTGTCGGTTCTCAGACCATACGCCGCACACTGAATCAAATTGGTCTGCATGGCTGTCGTCCCAGAAGGAAGCCTCTTCTAAAGATGTTGCACAAGAAAGCCCACAAACGGTTTGCTGAAGACAAACAGACTAAGGAAATGGATTACTGGAACCATGTCCTGTGGTCTGAGGAGACCAATATAAACTTATTTGGTTCAGATGGTGTGAAGCGTGTGTGGTGGCAACCAGGTGAGGAGTACAAAGACAAGTGTGTCTTGCCTACAGTCAAGCATGGTGGTGGGAGTGTCATGGTCTTGTACCGCATGAGTGCTGCCGACACTGGGGAGCTACAGATCATTGAGGGAACCATGAATGCCAACATGTACTGTGACATACTGAAGCAGAGCATGATCCCCCCCCCCCCCCATTGGAGACTGGGCCGCAGGGCAGTATTCCAACATAACCCCAAACACACCTCCAAGATGACCACTGCCTTGATAAAGAAGCGGAGGGTAAAAAGGTGATGGACTGGCGAAACAGGTCTAAAACACTATTGAGCATCTGTGGGGCATCCTCAAAAAACGGAAGGTGGAGGAGCACAAGGTCTCCAACATCCACCAGCTCCGTGATGTTGCCATGGAGGAGGGGAAAAGGACTCCAGTGGCAACCTGTGAAGCTCTGGTGACCTCCATGCCCAAGAGGGTTAAGGCAGTGCTGGAAAATAAATGGTGGCCACACAAAATATTGACACTTTGGTCCCAATTTGGACATTTTCACTTAGGGGTGTACTGACTTTTGTTGCCAGCGGTTTAGACATTAATGGCTGTGTGTTGAGTTATTTTGAGGGGACAGCAAATTTACACTGTTATACAAGCTGTACACTCACTACTTTACATTGTAGACAAGTGTCATTTCTCAGCGTTGTCACATGAAAAGGTATAATAAAATATTTTAACGAAAATGTGAGGGGTGTACTGACTTTTAGGAGAGAATATATATATATATATATATATATATATATATATATATATATATATATATATATATATATATATATATATATATATATATATATATATATATATATATATATATATATATATATATATATATATATATATACACACACACATACACACACACATACACACACACACACACACCTATATACATACATACATACACACATACATACACACACACACATATATATATATATTGGGTACAGCATTGCACGACCGCGCAATTGTCAAAGTATTGCAAAAAAAAGCCTGGTCAGGAAGTGGGTAAATCCTTCTTCTTCTGGGGCTGAAGTGGTTAATGTTTTCTGAGCGGCACAATAAATGTTTCTGTGAACTTCCAAACACATTTGAAGCCAAATCCATCCCTCCTCTGATCAGTTCTGTATGTCATCCCCAGTGCTTGCTAACCTCTCACCTCCTTCATACACCACACCAGCATTTACATTCCTGCAGATGTCAACATGATATGGCAAAACCACCCCACACCTACACTAGAGCCATGCAGCGCTCCACAGCCAGACGTAGCACCAACCAGAAGTAGTACCATGAAGCTGCTGAAACACGGCAGCTGTGACCACATACTGGGGGGGAAAAAAAGCAATTAAATGCTTTTAAAATCTCATCGCCTGTGCCTGCTAAAGTTGGCATTACATTGTAAATGCCCAAGAGGGTTAAGGCAGTGTTAATGGTGAAAACTTATTAAAAAATAATGGTGGCCACACAAAATAATGACACTTTGGCCCCAATTTGGACGTTTTCACTTAGGGATGTACTGACTTTTGTTGCCAGCGGTTTATACATCAGTGGCTGTGTGTTGAGTTATTTTGAGGGGACAGCAAATTTACACTGTTATACAAGCTGTACACTCACTACTTTACATTGTAGACAAGTGTCATTTCTTCAGTGTTGTCACATGAAAAGAGATAATAAAATATTTTAAACGAAAATGTGAGGGGTGTACTCACTTTTAGGAGATTATACACATACATACATACAGTGGTGTGAAAAAGTGTTTGCCCCCTTCCTCATTTCCTGTTGCTTTGCATGTTTGTCACACTTAAGTGTTTCGGAACATCAAACCAATTTAAAACAATAGTCAAGGACAACACAAGTAAACACAAAATGCAATTTGTAAATGAAGGTGTTTATTATTAAAGGTGAAAAAAAATCCAAACCATCATGGCCCTGTGTGAAAAAGTGATTGCCCCCTAAACCTAATAACTGGTTGGGCCACCCTTAGCAGCAACAACTGCAACCAAGCGTTTGCGATAACGTGCAATGAGGCTTTTACAGCGTCCTGGAGGAATTTTGGCCCACTCATCTTTGCAGAATTGTCCTAATTCAGTTACATTAGAGGGTTTTCGAGCATGAACGGCCTTTTTAAGGTCATACCACAACATCTCAATAGGATTCAGGTCAGGACTTTGGCTAGGCCACTCCAAAGTCTTCATTTTGTTTTTCTTCAGCCATTCGGTGGTGGACTTGCTGGTGTGTTTAGGATCATTGTCCTGCTGCAGAACCCAAGTTCGTTTCAGCTTGAGTACACGAACAGATGGTCGGACATTCTCCTTCAGGATCTCTTGGTAGACAGCAGAATTCATAGTTCCTTTTATCACGGCAAGTCTTCCAGGTCCTGAAGCAGCAAAACAGCCCCAGACCATCACACTACCACCACCATATTTTACTGTTGGTATAATGTTCTTTTTCTGAAATGCAGTGTTCCTTCTACGCCAGATATACTTGGACACACACCTTCCAAAGAGTTCCACTTTTGTCTCATCGGTCCACAGAATGTTGTCCCAAAAGTCTTGGGGATCATCAAAATGTGTTGTGGAGAAATTGAGACGAGCTTTGATGCTCTTTTTGCTCAGCAGTGGTTTTCTCCTTGGAACTCTGCCATGCAGGCCATTTTTGCCCAGTCTTTTCCTGATGGTGGAGGCATGAACGCTGACCTTAACTGAGGCAAGTGAGGCCTGCAGTTCCTTGGACGTTGTTGTGGGGTCTTTTGTGACCTCTTGGATGAGTCGTCGCTGCGCTCTTGGGGTAATTTTGGGCGGCCGGCCACTCCTGGGAAGGTTCACCACTGTTCCATGTCTTCGCCATTTGTGGATAATGGCTCTCACTGTGGTTCGCTGGATTCCCAAAGCTTTGGAAATGGCTTTATAACCCTTTCCAGACTGATAGATCTCAATTACTTTCTTTCTCAATTGTTCCTGAATTTCTTCGGGTCTCGGCATGATGTGTAGCTTTTAAGGATCTTCTGGTGGACCTTACTGTGTCAAGCAGCTCCTATTTAAGTGATGCCTTGATTGTGAACAGGTGTGGCAATAATCAGGCCTGGGTGTGGCTAGAGAAATTGAACTCAGGTGTGGACAACCACAGTTAGGCTGCTTTCACACTGGAGCGGTGGGGGCGCTGGCGGTAAAGCGGCGCTATATTTAGCGCCGCTTTACCGGCGTTTTAGCGGCGCATTGCGGCCGCTCGCGGGGTGTTTTTACCCCCTGCGAGCGGCCGAAAAAGGGTCAATACCGCCCGCAAACCGCCGCTGTAGCGGCGTTTTGCGGGCGGGTTCGGCGCGCTCCCCCATTGTTTTCAATGGGACCAGGCGCTATAGGAGCGGTAAATATACCGCTCCTATAGCGAGCCAAAGATGCGGCTTGCAGGACATTTTTGAGCGTCCTGCAAGCGCACCGCTTCAGTGTGAAAGCCCTCGGGCTTTCACACTGAAGGAACAGCAACAGCTGTTCGGGTCGGTTTGCAGGCGCTATTCTTAGCGCAATAACGCCTGCAAACCGCCCCAGTGTGAAAGCAGCCTTATAGTATGTTTTAACAAGGGGGGCAATCACTTTTTCACACAGGGCCATGATGGTTTGGATTTTTTTTCACCTTTAATAATAAACACCTTCATTTACAAATTGCATTTTGTGTTTACTTGTGTTGTCCTTGACTATTGTTTAAATTGGTTTGATGTTCCGAAACACTTAAGTGTGACAAACATGCAAAGGAACAGGAAATGAGGAAGGGGGCAAACACTTTTTCACACCACTGTACATACATACATAATTGTATTATATTCAACTTTTTAATATCATGAATATGAATTTGTCGGCCATTATCAGCACCTTATGAAGCGGTGTTAAAAAAAAAAAAACCTGCTTGATGCATTTTTAGCGCTTATTTGGCAAACTGCACCTCCCCATTGAAATGCATTGAAAATGCAGTAAGAACAGAGCGCATGAAAAAAAAAAAAGCATTTTTTTTTTTTTTTTATGAGTCTGCAGAGCATTGCACCTACAACCAACAGATCGCTGGTGCAATGCCAGTCGGAACTGCACGACTTGCACTAGTAGGAACTGAGCCTAAAAAAAAAAAAAAAATAGAAGCCGATTGGTTACTATGCACAGCTTCATCAGATTCTGTGGGCACCAGTTTTAGTAAATCAGCCACAGTCATTAGGCAGCTACATCTCCGACTTGGAGCTTCACTATGAATCGCGTTAACAGCGCAGAATTCTTCTTGTTCAGAAGCAGACGCTCAGCGAGGCCCTAAAGGGTTCTGGATTTCACACTATTTACAGGAAGACGGGGTGTCAATTTAACACATTAAAAAAAAAAAAAAAAAAAAAAAAAAACCCCATGACATTCATTTAACACTTTTTCATTTTTATACACATTCATCAAAATCAGAATTCAACAACTGCTAACCAACGAAGCAGCAAAAACACATCACGGCTGTCACTGAAGATCCTGCTGGATAGAATGTGACATTTCAGTACATAATGTTCATTTACATAAACAAAGCCAGCAGTGTAATACAGCTTATTACTTGTTTTCTTATTCCTCAATCTGTGTTGTAACATGCACCACAGATTTTAATGATTGTCAAATCTCGCCCAGAGCTCTGTTATACCATGCCAAGTCTCTCCAGCCAACTCTACTCCACAAGTTGCTTCATAGGCAGCCT
>CM053029.1:587317667-587337667 GCA_028564925.1 Lithobates sylvaticus
TATCCACACTTGCCTTCCCGCTTACCTGATTGTATTTAGCACGGTTCTTGTTCTGTTTAAAGCCCAACTACACTGTATCTGAGCACCACAAACTAAAAGCACTATTTAAAGTGGAGTTCTGCTAAAAAAATTAAATTAAATAAAAAAAAAAAAAAAAAAGTCAGCAGCTACAAATACTGCAGCTGGTGACTTTTAATAAAAAAATCGGACACTTACCTGTCCCAGGGTCCAGCGATGCGGGGGAGCGAAGCCCCGCTTGTCTCCCCCTCCTTTCTGCGGCGCCGGCATTGTAAGTGTGGGCGCCCGGCTGTGGCTTCACAGCCGGGCACCCACTGCGCATGTGCGAGCCGCGCCGTGACTGGCTGGACAATCATCTAGGACCTGTGACATGTCCCAGATGATTGCCGAGAGGGAGGGGGGAGAGGTGATCTCCCTTCTGGTGCCGCGGTGTGCCGGGAGGAAGTGGGAGTTGGGACCCTCTGAAAAAGTTTTAAGCCAAACTCCTCCATCCATCTATGCCGCCATGTTTTATTTTGCTGGGAAATAACTTTGAGAACCACCCCCCATTATTTCTGGCTGTGGCCATTTTGTGTCAGGATTCCAGGAAGTAAATCCTACATGAATCATCTGCCCTTAGCACTGGAACAGGGTCATTTGGGGGTATACTTTTTTGGGGAGGCGGCATACAATGCACCAGAAATTACATTCTTCCGCCACCCCCCCATCTATGGCACAGGCAGCCCTTCCCTCCGAGCGCCAGCTTCCCCTGCGTCTGCTCTACGGCACCCTGGTGGCCGTGCGTCTTCTCTCTCCTCCCCCTCCTAGGCCAATAGGATAAATTCTCCTTTTGGCCAACTGGGAAACGGGTCTCAGAGCCCACTTCCTGATTGTCCGGGAGGAGAATCAGTGTGATCACAACGAATATTCATTCGCTATTGTCGCATAACTGGGTAGGCTCTGTGCCCTGAACCCACCCTTTTTTGAAGCCTATTTGAGCCTCTGGCTCTAATCACGTTAAAGCACTTAGGTGAGCGCTCATCACATTTTCCACCTAAAATTTGTGTGGCACTGGTCTAGCGCAGCTTTTATATTTTTTCCTCTAATCACGTGCATAAAAAATAAATAAAAAAACCCTATTAGAATCCATGCGTCCGGTGCCCTGTATGTAGGTTAGGGGGTGGGAGGCATGGACAGGGGGGCACCCTGCATTATGGGTCACCACTGCTCGGGAATGCAGGCAGGAGGGTGTGCTTAGCTGAGAAACAATTCACAAAAGCGCAGCGCGGCTCGTGCATGCACAGTGAGCAAGGAGTCCCATCCGGCTCCCACAGTTAACATGCTAGAGCCGGGACCAAAGACCAGTGAATTACTGGCTTGGGTGAAGACGGCATTGGGTCCTTGGACAGTTAAGTGTTTTTTTTTTTTATTATTCAGCAGATATAGTAGTATTTTTTTTTTTTTTTTTTTTTCCGTTCAAGGACAGCTGAAAAAAAAAAAAAAAAAGACAAAAAAAAAAAAAGACAAAAAAAAAAAATAAATATAAAAAAATAAATAAAAACGCACGTCATCTGTGAAGTACAGTATAGACAATATATCCATTACACATTATTCCTAAGAAAAATGAACCCCAATCATTAGCATTTGGAGACTCAAGGCCTAGTGCAGTGATGGCGAACCTATGGCACGCGTGCCACAGCTGGCATGCAGAGCCATCTCTGTGGGCACACGAGAGGGTCCAGGACAGAGCTAGAGGTCTCTCTCTCTCCTCTCCGCCCCCCTCCCTCTTTTTTCGTCCCCCCCTCTTTGTGTCCCCCTCTCTCAGCATTTTTCTCGCACCCCCTTCTCTTTCTCTGTTCCCCCTCTCTCTCTGTCCCCCATCCCTCTCTCTGTTCCTCCTCTCTCTCTCAGCTCACCTCTCACACCCTTCTCTCTCAGCCCCTCTCCCTCTCTCTGTTTCCCCTCTCTCTCAGCATCTCTCTCACATCTCTCTCTCTGTCCCCCTCCCTCTCTCTCTGTCCCCTCTCCTCTCTCTCTCTCAGCATTTCTCTCACACCCTTCTCTCTCAGCCCCTCTCCCTCTCTCTGTTTCCCCTCTCTCTCTCAGCATCTCTCTCACTCTCCCTCTCCCTCTCTGTCCCCTCTCCCTCTCAGCATCTCTCTCACACCCCTCTCTCTCTGTCCCCTCCCTCTCTCTCTCTCAGCATCTCTCTCACACCCCTCTCTCTCTGTCCCCTCTCCCTCTCAGCATCTCTCTCACACCCCTCTCTCTCTGTCCCCTCTCCCTCTCAGCATCTCTCTCACACCCCTCTCTCTCTGTCCCCTCTCCCTCTCTCTCTCTCAGCATCTCTCTCACACCCCTCTCTCTCTGTCCCCTCTCCCTCTCTCTCAGCCCCTCTCCCTCTCTCCGTTTCCCCTCTCTCTCAGCATCTCTCACACCCTCTCTCTCTGTCCCCTCTCCCTCTCTCTCTGTCCCCTCTCCCTCTCAGCATTTCTCTCACATCCCTCTCTCTTAGCCCCTCTCTCTCTCTGTTCCCTCTCTATTTCAGCATATCTCTCACACCCCTCTCTCTCTGCCCCCTCCCTCTCAGCATCTCTCACACCCCTCACTCTCGCTGTCCTCTCTCTATCTCTCTCCCCCCTCTCTCTCTCTCACACAACCCCTCTCTTTCGCTCAGCCCCCCTCTCTCCCGAATTGCCGTGTTGGCACTTTGCAACACAAAACCAATGTATTTATTTCAGTTTGGGCACTCGGGCTCAAAAAGGTTCACCATCACTGGCCTAGTGTATAAGATGATGCAAATATCACCCCGTACTTGTACTACCTTGGTACGGACACAGAGCTGTAGGAAGAGTCTGCAGGAGCCTGGCATTGCACCTGCGACCCACTGATTATGAATGCAATGCTTTGCAGGTTCCCATGGAAAAAAAGAAAAAAAGAAATGCACATTTTTTTTTTTAATGCAAATATATGTGTATTGATCATGATTTTCCAAAAAAAGTGGCGTTCGCCTATAAGGCTAGATTCACATCTTCATGAATTTCCAATGAAATCAATGGAAACGCATCAAAGTCTCGCAGTCTCCGCTCTTATTCATCCCAAAGGTGTTCAATCGCATTGGTCATCAACTCTGTCCCTCAGGGCCCACTAACAGGCCAGGTTTGCAAGATAACTGAAATACATCACAAGTGATTTCATTTGCTGCTCAATGGATTGCATCTCCCCCAAGGTAATACATAAAACCTGGGCTGTTAGTGGGCCCTGAGGACAGGGTTGATGCCCACTGTTCTAGCGAGTTGAGGTCAGGACACTGTGCAGGCCAGTCAAGTTCCTCCACCCAAACTCGCTCATCCATGTCTCTATGGACGTGCACTTGTATTTCATTGAGACTTCCTCCCGGTCCTTCCAAGGTACAGATCTGCAACTCAAAGAATAGTCTGCAGAAGCCAGAGCATTGCACTAGCAATACACTGATTGCAGTTGCAATGCAAAAAATAATACCATATATACTCGAGTATAAGCCAAGTTTTTTCAGCACAAATTTGGTGTGCAAACCCAGTGGAACTAGCACTACAACATATCTGGGGTTCCTAGCACCAAGTGGCCCGAGATACAGGCCCCAAAGTCGGTCAACTGTGTTCATCTGCAGCAATGTTATTTCGAGACCCTTTGGCTGCAGCTAGGGGGCCATCTAGGAACCCTTAAAGAGGTGTGCCCATCAAAAAAAAAATAAATAAATAAAAAGTCAGCAGCTACAAATACTGCAGCTGCTGACTTAAGAATCGGACACTTACCTGTCCCAGGGTCCAGCGATGCGGGGGAACGATACCCCCCCTCGTTCCCCGCTCCGCTCGCGGCGCCGGCATTCTTACTGTGGGCACCCACTGCACATGCGCGAGCGGCGCCGCACATCGTGATACGCCGCACAGTCATCTGGGACCCGCCACGTGTCCCAGATGACTGACTGGCGAGCGGAAGTGACGTTTCTAGCCCGGGCTGAGGAAGAGGCAGATTTCGTGGGACCACCTAGCAACAGGGAGAAATAGGCAAGTGGATTTTTTTTTTTTTATCCAATTTTTTTTTGTCAGATTTTATGTAGATGAATGAATGAATAATTTGTATAGCGCTACACTGCGAACTGAATCGCCTCAAGGCTCCCAGTCTCACATAAGATACACATAATGTTGTAATTATGGTGGAAACACCACTTTAACTACAAAGTTTGAAGTTCGGGGGACCTATGGCTGCAAATGGGCATTGTTGACTCTCTTTTACACTTGGGCCCCTTTCACACTGGGGTGGTTTTCAGGCGGTACAGTGCTAAAAATAGCGCCTGTACACCGCATGAAAAAAACAGCCCCATTCACTCCAGTGTGAAAGCCGGAGGGCTTTCACACTGGAGCGGTGCGCTAGCAGGACGGTCAAAAAAGTCCTGCTAGCAGCATGTATGGTGTATTCACCGCTCCTATACCGCTCCTTCCCATTGATTTGAATGGGACACCGCGGTAATACCGCTCGGGGGTAAAACCGCACCGCGAGCGGCCGAATACCGCGGCTAAAACGACGGTAAAGCAGCACTAAATATAGCGCTGCTTTACCGTCACCGCGGCTCCCCGCCCCAGTGTGAAAGGGGCCTTACAGTAGCTGTGCATTTCTCACCCTAGGCTTATACTCGAGTCAATAAGTTTTCCCAGTTTTTTGTGGTAAAATTAGGTGCCTCGGCTTATACTCGAGTATACACGATAAATGCCCATTTTGTAATGAAACACTATAATACTATACAGTGCATTTATTTTAAAGCTTAGTCCACTTTTTGCAAAAGACAAGGTTGCCAAAAAAACAACTAAACAGCAATAACAGAAATGCACTAAAATGTATCATTGTACATAAAACAGAAATGTTTGTTTAGGCATTCAAGTTGGACAGATTTATATTTTATGTGCAGTGCCGTCTTAATTAAATACAGACTTTAGGCGCCATTTGTTTCACCGAAAACAGAGCAGAAAGCATGTTGTTCGTGAAAACAAAAATACATGCAAAAGACTACAGGTTGCATAAACTTGCCAGCTTCCAAGACTTCAGCCATTTGGAGATATCATGGGAGGGGGTTGCTATGACAGCGAGGACTTTGTATATACATGTTTAGCAATGTGTCATATGATCGAAGACGATCTGCTGCTCGGAGGAGCCCACTCGTTTCAAAGCACTACCAGCTGAAACATCTCCGCTATTCTAACAAGGGGAACGTCTAAGTATCTGCCCCGCTATTGACCAACAACCTCGTCCATCATACCCAGTGTAGTTTGTAGGAGTGCCCTTCATTTAAACAGGGGACTAGGCTGAAAAGGTACAGAAACATTGACTAGGTACGGGAAAAGGAGGAACATCCTCACGATTCAATATTAAGAGTGGTGGTCAGTAATTTATGGACGCTAAACAGTGCGAGAACCCATCAATACCTAGATCAGCCTTTCTCAACTAGGGTTCTGTTGAACCCTAGGGTTCCTCCAGGAGGTTTCTATGGGTTCCTTGAGAAATGAGTAACCACTAACAATGATCTTTTCAGCCATCTTAAAAGGGGGGGGGGGGGGGGGGGGGGGATTCTGATTGACCACCAACATAATGGACATTGTTCCCACCAATGTAATGGTCTCGATCACTAATGTAAGGTGGACCTTCTTCCGCTGACCACCAATGTAAAAGGTGCCCTTCTCTACTGACAACCAACATAAGGAGGCTGTGACGGATCCTGTACTCAAGGTGTCCGCCGTGAATGCTTCCTAAGTCCTGGAACATGAGTCCAATGGATCTGGTTATAAGAACCCCCAAGAACTAGACAACACCAGTCTTGGAGTACATCAGGAATACCTTTTATTTGACATGTCACACACATATATACAGCCGGATGACTAAAAACCTAACCTAATTAGCATGAGCTAATTATCTAAATCAACACTGGACTACTTCATTCAATTGCAGGGTTAATTAGCACATACAACAATAGGTGAAATACTCTTTAGAATCTGTGTCAAGCCAGACTACTCATTTGCATTATACAAGACAACAGACAGGTGGCTGGAGTTGATGATATTAGCATCTGACATATCCAGTCTATGTGTCTTGGGGGCCCAGCATGGACCTGAATCCAAGTAAAGCCAGCTCAGCGGTCTCCAGGCATACAGCTCACAAACAGCACCGTTCCCCCAAATGCCAGGGCCCATAATCCCAAGGCAAGAGGCTCGCATTACGTCTCCTCCAACAGCCTCTGTCCCGGCTAGGTCTGTCACAGAGGCTTTTCACCAACTACCATGTAGGGCAAAACTGTTGCATGGACTACAAATGTGAGGGGACACTACCATTTTCACTGTCTACATTTCTTTTCTGTCATTTACAGTAATATATATATTTTTTTCAAATTTTCTTTAAAGAGAAGTATGGCCAAAGCTATTTTGGCCATACTTCTCCTGTAGGTCACATTAGTGCAGTTCGTTCTGCACTCCTGTGACCAGCTTTCAGCCGACAGCGGGCTAAAGTTCCACTGTGAAGCTATTCCAAAAATCGCGCTAAAGGTAATCAAAATGTGATAAATGCAAAACTGCAACAGCTGTGCAAAGGTGTTAGAACCTTAATCAGTGAAAGAAAATATAAAAAACAGCGCTAGCAGAATATATATTAATCGAAACAATTCAATGACATAGTGACATGTGCCATATAAAGTATAATGCTTGTGCCATACAAACATAAAATATGCACAAATCTATAAAGTGCTTGGTGCTCATAATGATTGAACGGTGCACCAAACTTGCAAAGTGTGAGGTGCCACACTCCCCCTTCGGTGACCCCACTCACCAGAAATATTGGACCCTCAGCTTTGCAGTCTGAGGTCACAATAGGCTGTGATCTATTGATCTGGGGTATGCAAGATGGTTGCTCAGAGACTCCTTCAGAGGGACTGCTTTATCTCAGAGAGGATTTGCCACACTCCATAGATGGGAAGACAGAGAGTAAACTCATAGTGAAATACCGCTATGATAAAGTAGAAAGCGCAAACTAGGCGCCACTTACAGGATAACTGGAAAAAACAGACATCAGTAAAAACATCTGAGTTCGCCGCTTTTAGGCCTGCGTTCCACAGAGTCCGAAATTGGTTAGCGTGAACCGGAAGTACGTCAACGCGTTTCGCCCCCTCCTCCAGGGCATCATCAAAGGACATCACTTCCGGTTCCTTGCAATCAATTTATACCCGAGGAAAGAAGCTATTAGAAAGGTTAAAATAGCAAGGAAAGAGAAAACATTTTAATTATTAGAGGCCAATATTAATGCCATTAAATCCAAATTAGGTCCCCTAAAAGCAACAGGTAAGCATGAAGATAAATTGAAACAACTTCACGACTTTGTGGATAAATTAGATAAAGAAACACAAAAGAAAAAAAAAAAGAAACAAAATTAGGAAATGTGTTAGGGTCATTAATGATTACAAATCCAACACAGCTTGCAGATGGCAGGATGCCAATGAGGATCAGGGTGTTACTTCCAGAGCCTCAACTGAAGAAAGGGAATCCATTCCAGACAACCCTAAAACCCTCATTAGGTAATATGATGGATCTCAGAGGGACTAAGTGAGAGGACCACTATGGGGGTGAAAGAACTAGTTCCAAGCCAGAGACCACCCAATATGGAGTCCCCACATACAGCAGATTTGAACCTCTTCTTAGGTATGACTACCCCCATCCACCCAATAGAGGGTCTCACAACCATAGAGGTTATGACCACAGGGGAGGTTATGGTGGTCCTGCTTGGACTCCCAATCATTCCAATTACCCTGCCCCTAATAGGGGTCAAGGGTGGTATCCCAATAATTACTGAGGGGGATTTTCAGAGGAGAGGTTCTGGGGGGGCCCCCACGTGAGGAGAAGCGGTGGACCCAACCCCAGGGGGCGTGAGAAGGATCACAATCCACCAGACAGGAGGGAGGACATTGGTATCCCATGGTACCTCCCCAACCATATTCAGATGGGGAAAGAAAAGAAGGAAAGAAGAGAATGCAGGGGAGGCAAAAAGAAAAAAAGAGAAACATAATGGAAGGAATTTTTAACTTGAGTGATGCTATTTTTAGCAGATGAGCTCAATGTTTTAGAATTGGGTCTTAAATATGCTTTAGACAGGAATCTAAATAAATTTTATGTTTTTATTGATTTCCAGAAATTTGTAAGAAAAATAACAAAAAGTTTTATGCAAAGAATAGTCCATCAGCGGATCAACCCATAGGAGTATCAGCATACCTCTCTCAATAATAATCCTAAAATTACCAACAATCATTTTGTTGAGGTGTCCATGGTCGAGCAAGATTTGGACAAACTGGATGTGCATCCAAGTTGAAGGAAAAATGACATAGAAAGAGGCCTGGAGCAGTTGGAAAAGAGAAAGGGCATAGTGATCAGATCAGCTGATAAGGGGGGGGGGGGGGGTTGGTCATTTGGTAATTTTAAATAAAACTGGATTTGGAAGAATTAGACAGATTAGTGGGAGATAGCCCCGGACCAATTTGCAGCCAAAGGACCAGGCCCCTTTTTGCGATTCGGCACTGCGTCGCTTTAACTGACAATTGCGCGGTCGTGCGACGTGGCTCCCACACAAAATTGGCATCCTTTTTTTCCCACAAATAGAGCTTTTCTTTTGGTGGTATTTGATCGCCCCTGCGGTTTTTATTTTTTGCGCTATAAACAAAAATAGAGCGACAATTTTGAAAAAAAATGCAATATTTTTTGCTTTTTGCTATAATAAATATCCCCAAAAAATATATAAAAAAAAACATTTTTTTTCCTCAGGTTTAGGCCGATACGTATTCTTCTACATATTTTTGGTAAAAAATAAATAAAACATCGGACATTTTTGACCCATTTTTGGGACCATTGTCATTTATACAGCAATCAATGCTATTTAAATGCATTGATTCCGGTATAAATGACACTGGCGGTGAAAGAGTTAACCACTAGGGGGAGGGGAGGGGTTATGGGCTGTGACGTGTGTTTTTTTTTTTACATTAGGGGGCGGTGCTGACGTCTGACGTCATTGATCGACTTTCCCGATGACAGGGAACAGCCGATCAATGACAGGCAGTGTAGGAAGCGTGGGGAGAGGTTTGTTTACACAGACCTCTCCCGTTCTTCAGCTCTTTGACCCGATCGCGGGACACCAGCGGCGATCAGGTCCGCGGAGCTCCCGAAGGACCACGTACCTGTACGTGATTTTGCCTACCCGTGCCATTCTGCCAACGTACATCGGCGCGAGGCGGTCGGGAAGCGGTTAAGGGGAACCAGATAGATCTATAGTCAGTGGAGTTGACTCTAGACTGGGCGAATATTTGTATTTTTTTTGCAACCGCTTACCCAAAAATGTCCGTCATATTTAAAAGATAGCAAAGATCTTATCAAATTGATTAAACCCATGACAGTAGAGGACGATCATATTCTGGCCATTGTGGATGTCAATTCCCTTTACACCAACATTCAACAGCATCATGCATTGAAGGCTGTTGAGTGGGCGTTGGGAAGTACTAATATCAAACAAACAAAAGGAATTCCTTCTACAAGCCCTTGATTTTGCAATGAGCTATAATTTTTTCTGGCATGAGAAAAAAATATTACAGACAGAAAAGGAGTGTAGCCATGGGGGGACTAAATGTGCCCCATCAGTGGCAAACCTTTTCATGAGTCGGTGGGAGAAGGAAGCCATCTACGATAGAACTATACCAGCGCTTAGAGTCTACAAGAGATACATAGACGATAATGTGATAGTATGGGCAGGATTCACAGGAATCATTCTGTAGCTTTCTTGAGGAAATGGGGAACAACTCTTATGGTATCGCCTTCTCAGAAACTTGTAGTCACCAAATGGTGAATTTCCTGGACCTTACCATATATAAAGAAAATGGAAAAAACGATCAACTCAGACTTTCTTCAAAGATGTTGATAGAAATGGCTACATCCCATTAGGTAGTTGCCATCACCTTAGGTGGCATTCCTAAAAGCCAGATGCTAAGGGTTAAAAGGAATTGTAACAAAAAAGACGACTATGACAAGCAGAATTGATTTTGGAAAGATTTCAGGAAAAGGGATAGAATTTAAAAGATCTAAAAAGAACAAAAGAAACCATTGGAGAGATAGATAGGGAATCATTGTTTAAAAGAAAAGTCAAAAAGTAAC
The DNA here is from genome assembly GCA_028564925.1 of Lithobates sylvaticus. Classification (NCBI taxonomy): domain Eukaryota; kingdom Metazoa; phylum Chordata; class Amphibia; order Anura; family Ranidae; genus Lithobates; species Lithobates sylvaticus. Next base: position 587,327,870 of record CM053029.1, read on the forward strand.
AAGATTATGGTGTGGCTTTTCTGACTGGCTATAACCGACAGTATAAACAGTTTGAAAAGATAATTAGAGAACAATGGCCCTTGTTGTTGAAAGATAGAGAGCTTAAAAGTAGCTTGCCTCTACAACCTCTGTATATTTATACAAAACCGCTTAGGCTAAAATTGGCACATAATGTCATCAATCCCCCTAAAAAAACGATTCACCTTTTTGGACCAAACTGGTTTCTTCAGTTGTGGCAAATGTGTGATTTGTAAGACTTCCAAACACAGGAAAAAGGAAAAGAAAATACCCACTTCAACTCCTACTCTCAGGGTAGGTCGTTAGAAATCAAAAAATGTATTACTTGTGGGACTACCGGTCACCTACCTTCTGTCCTGTCCTTGTGGTCTACAATATGTGGGGAGGACCACAAGGAAATTGTGATAAGGCTTAGGGAGCATGTTAATGGAATCAAAAAGGGTTACAAGCATCACAGTTTGTCCAACCAGGGCCTCCCATTCTGTGGGGCCTCCCATTCTGTGGGATAGGTGGAGTAGAGGAGATGATCCAATCTCAAGAGGGCTATCTCACAGAATGATACCCAATGAATCCATAGGCTTCGCACTTCGAGTCCCCATGGCCTAAACAGAGCTGGATCTTAATTGTTTCCTGTCCAATTGGTAACAATATTTAGAGTGGTTTCTTCTTTAAAGCCGATTATCATGCATTTCTTTGTACAGTGAAACCTCGGATTGTAAGTAACGCGGTTAACGAGCGTTTCGCAATACGAGCAATTTTTTTAAAATCCGAACTCAGTTTGCGAGTGTTGTCTCGCAAAACTAGCAGGATTCAAGCCTCTGTGGTGTGCAGTACCAAATTTGGCCAGAGGGGGCGCCTGTTTGGAGGCAAAACGGTTTGGAGCCGCTTGGAAATACTCGGAGACACTCGGAAATACTCAGGTATTCGAAGGTTTCCGAGTGCAGCCGAGTATGCTATGCATACTAGCTCATTATGCCTTTGTCTTGCAGGTTTTTTTTTTGGGGGGGGTTTACAACCACTTTAAAAAGGTTAAACCGCTTTTTCTCCAATTTCATTGAGTGGTGTCCTCCTTATGCCAGATTTGTCATCAGCGATCTGAAAATACCTTATATCTCCTCTCAAGCATCTCTTCCCTCTCTCTTCTCTTAATAATTGTAGTCTTTCCTCGTAACTGAGGTCCTCCAGTCCCCGCATTAACTTTGCTGCCCTTCTCCGGACTTTCTCCAGTTCCTGCACCTCCCTTCTGAGGATTGGAGACCAGAAATAGACGGCATACTCCAGATGTGGCCGAACCAGAGTTTTATAAAATGGCAGGATTGTCAGTTTATCTCTGGAGTAAGTTCCTTTTGCTAATATTCTGCTAGCTTTGCTTGCTGTAGCTTGGCATTGCATGCCATTGCTGAGTCTGTTATCTACCATCTTTTTCCATCCTGGATTCCCCAGAGGTTCTCCCTCTAGTGAGTAACGTGCAAGTCAGTAACTGGAGTAAGGTCATACATAGTGATCAGCTGAAATTATTTTTGCCCAGAGTTGGGCTTTAAAAAAAAAAAATGTTGATCACTCATTCATATTATATTATGTACAACCCATGCACAATGGAGCCAGTCAGTCTGTGTGTGGATCTGATGCTTGGGCTAGTGGTCCCCTTGGAATACATTCTATCCCATGCCATGGTGCCATCACTCATTTTTAACATATTAAAGAGCAAGTAAACCCCAATGGGTTTACTTCCTCTTTGTTTCCCTGCAAAAGTAAAGCATAATGGACTACTATGCATCGCATAGTAGTCCATTATGTGTCACTTACCTGACACAGGAGCCAGCAAAGTCACCGCTGTCCCCTTGTGTATGGAGCCTCCATCTTCTTGGTGGGTCTCGCAGCTCCAGCGCTGTCATTCGACGGTGCCGCGATGGCGTCACTCCCGCACGTGCGCACGGGAGCCGCCACTCGCGGCATATCGCCGCTGACAGCGGCGCACTCAGTGCGCCTGCGCGCCGCTGTCTACGGCGCATGCGCCGTACACATCGGTGCCTGTCTTTTGGCATACATCTCCTAAACCATGTAGGTTTAGGAGATATTTCTTGGACCTACAGGTAAGCCTTAATCTAGGCTTATCTGTAGGTCAAAGTGGTTTGTAAGGGTTTACAACCACTTTAATAGGCTACAGTGAGACCAAGACCAAGTGAGTACTACGAGGCTCAGCACAGCGGTCTGTTTTGGCAACGTCTGGCTGCATAATTACTATTCCAGCCCGTCACTGCACTTGGCTCTGGATGACACACTCTTCTGTCCCTATTAAAAACCCAATGCCATGTCTACCTGATGTCATAATGATGTCCAGTTCTCTGCGTAGGATTGCCTTCCTGCTAGCGTATAGAAGTCGTTGTTCCACAGCATTCTTAAAAAAGTGACGGCTAAACACAGGAAGGTGTTCAAGTGGCATCCGCTTCGTTATGTGGGAAAGCAGCCGCATAGTTTTAACTTCCTCCAGGCAGATCCCTATCTCGCCTGTTTTTGGGACATTTGTTTTCCAGCTTGTTCACAGATCAGGCAGCTGCAGACCAGACGCAAGATAGTACACAAGTCTTCTTGCTGGATTCAGAGAACGAGCAGATCCCTTATATATTTCAGACATTATTGTAAAACCATTAAGGCCCCTTTCACACTGGGGTGGGAGCCGCGGCGACGGTAAAGAAGCGCTATATTTAGCGCTGCTTTACCGTCGTTTTAGCCGCGGTATTCGGCAGCTCGTGGGGTGGTTTTACCCCCTGCGAGCGGCCAAAAAAGGGTTTAAAATCCCCCGCAAAGCGCCGCCGTATCGGCGCTTTGCGGCGGTATTGCCGCGGTATTACCGCGGTGTCCCATTGACATCAATGGGTAGGAGCGGTATAGGAGCGGTGAATACACCGCTCCTATACCGCTCCAAAGATGCTGCTAGCAGGACCTTTTTTTATCGTTGCACCGCTCCAGTGTGAAAGCCCGCCGGCTTTCACACTGGAGTGAATGGGGCCGTTTTTTTCAGGCGGTGTACAGGCGCTATTTTTAGAGCTGAAAACCGCCCCAGTGTGAAAGGGGCCTAAGAACTGGAGAAAACAAACCAAAATGTCCTGGCATGCCGACACCTTAAGAGTTCCCTTCACTGGAACTAAGGGGCCAAGCCCAACCCCTAAAAAACAACCCCCACACCATAACCCCCCTCCACCAAATGATTTGGACCAGTACACAAAGCAAGGTCCATAAAGACATGGATGAGCGAGTTAGGGGTGGAGGAACTTAACTGGCCTTCACAGAGTCCTGACCTCCCCATGAATTAAGGTGGAGACTGCGAGCCAGGCCCTCTCATCAAACATCAGTTCCTGACCTCACAAAAGCATTTCTGGAAGAATGGTCAAACATTCCCATAGACACTCCTAAAATTTGTGGACGGCCTTCCCAGAAGAGTTGAAGCTGTTATAGCTGCAAAGGTTGGGCTCAACTCAATATTGAACCCTACGAACTAAGACTGGGGTGTCATAAAAGTTCAGGGGTGTGTAAAAGGTGCCAACATTTGCACCACATTTATCATGCCTTCTTTAGATACCAACCCATAGCAAACAGGTATCAATGGTTGCAATACTGAGCTAGTAAAAGTGGTTGTTCATCTATACCAGTGATGGCGAGCCTTGGCACCCAGATGTTTTGGAACTACATTTCCCATGAGTGCATGAGCGTCATGGGAAATGTAGTTCCAAAACATCTGGGGTGCCAAGGCTCGCCATCACTGATCTATACAATAAAGGTCCATGCACACTGGGCAAAAAAGAAAAAAAAAAAAAAAGTGCAGCTTCTAGGAGTTTTGCATTTTGCCTGTAGAAGCAGCTCAATGTTATCCTATGTGTCCATGCATATTTTAAGCTCAGCATTTAGGAGGCAGAAAAACAAACAAACGCTAAACGCTCCATATGAGCATTTGTTTTTTCTGCCAAGGGAACTGGCGTTTTTTTTTAAAGTGATGGTCTTTAAAAGGTCTTTACAAACAGGTCATACGTCCCTCCACTGTGCAGCTCGTTTTGCACAGAGTGGCCCCGATCCTCGACTTCTGGGGTCCCCCGGCGGCTCTTCGCGGCTCCTCCGCGCATCAGATAACCCCCTAGGAGAAGCGCTCTCCTGGAGGATTACCTTGCGGGCGCGCTCCCGAGTCCAGCTTTTGGCGTCCATAGTGCCAAATGCAGGACTCGGCCCCGCTCCCCGGCGCCAGCTTCATTGGATTTGATTGACAGCAGCGGGAGTCCATGGCTGCGCTGCCATCAATCTATCCAATCAAGAGCAGAGGACCCCGGGCAGAGAGACAGCGTGTCCCCGCCGGGTCAAGTTTGAGGGCTCAGGTAAGTAAAACAGGGGGGCAGTCACTGACCGGTGTTTTTTCCCTTACAAACCACTTTGACCTACATGTAAGCCTAGATTAAGGCTTACCTGTAGGTCCAAGAAATATCTCCTAAACCTACACGGTTTAGGAGATATTTGCTAAAAGACAGCCTGTCTACGGCGCAAAGAAGATGGAGGCTCCGTACACAAGGGGACAGCGGTGACATCGCTGGCTCCTGTGTCCGGTAAGTGTCACATAATGGGCTACTATGTGATGCATAGTAGTCCATTATGCTTTGCCTTTGCAGGGAAGCAAAGAGGAAGTAAACCCATCAGGGTTTACTTCCTCTTTAAAAGGGGTGTGCCGGGAAAAAAAAAAAAAAAAATTATAAAGCCAGCAGCTACACATACTGCAGTTGCTGGCTTTTAATAAATGGACACTTACCTGTCCTGCAGTCCCTCAATGACGGCACCGCTGCTGATGTCTCCATCAGCTGTCGGGTGCTGCCACCGCCATTGCGGGTGAGGTAACCTGGCAGTGTAGCCTTTTGGCTTCACGCCGAGAACCCTACTGCACGTGCGCGAGGCCCCGCTCCTCCCTCCTATTAGCCCGGCGGCCGAGGGAGGAGGAGGGAGCCCCGTGGTGGCGTCACGGCTGGACTTAAGGAAGTGGGAAAGGATACCTGTCAGAGACAGGTATCCTGTCCGCCCTCCCCCCGAAAGGTACCAATTGTGACACCGGAAGGGGGGAGGAATCCGATGAGCGGAAGTTCCACTTTAGGGTGGAGCTCCGCTTTAAAGGTGAAAAAACACGAGGGTTTACAACCCCTTTAAACTCAGTGTGCATGGACTCTAATACAGCAGAAAAGTTGCTCTGCCCTCCACACTGACGTTATGAACATACTACAGCCGTCAAGTTGCAAACACTTGTTCCACAGACGATGACCAGGTCACCTCTGCCAGTGTAATACATTTAGGTAAAGAATGCCTGGCAAATCCATATTCATTCTCAGACCAGGATGTTGGCAGACGGCCAGGCTTGCAGAATAATAATGTGCAGTGTTTTACAAGTCGCTCCTCCTTTCAGAAAGTGGTAATTCTCATAACCAGATTCTCACAAGGGAAAACCACTTCTACGCCACGAAAAAGAACAGCGCTGTCCGTAATATGTTGCCGCCAAAATCTGCGTTATTTTGCCTTCTAGACAGAGAATTTCAGTTCTGTTCTCCAAGGAACGCCGACACTGCATATTTTATACCCCATCTTCCTATCGGCTCCCAGTCCTTCACACGAATGTTCATTTCTAACAGCGTGTATTTTATAGCATTCCACCAATTTATTAACCACTTGACCTCCGAAAGATTTATCCCCCTATAGGACCAGGCCATTTGTTGCAATACGGCACTGCGTTACTTTAACTGACAATTGCACGGTCATGCAACCCTGTACCCAGTGTTACTTTTGGCAGCAAATTTCGATTTAGTTTTAGTATTAAGCCCCGTACACACGATCAGAAATTCTGCAGCAAAAGTCGGATGAGAGCTTTTGGTCAGAAATTTTGACGTCAAAATTTCAATTTTGTTTTAGTCTTAGTCGTATTTTAGCATACTAAAATGGTATCAAGTTAGTTGAGTAAAATGTTTTAGTCGACAAAATTAACACTGCCTGTACCCAAATAAAAAAACTTATAGAATTTTTTCTCACAAATAGGAGCTTTATTTTGGTGCCATTTTTGCCCTATAAATGCAAAATCATGAAAAAAAATAATATATTATATATATATATATATATATATATATATATATATATATATATATATATATATATATATATATATATATATATATATATATATATATATATATATATATATATATATATATATACACACATATATACACACACACACACACATACATATACACCGATAAATAAACAACACACATACATATACACACATATATATACAGTGCATGTATGTAAAATTCCCACTAAGCGTATATTGATTGCTATACGCAAACATTATACAATCTATGGTATATGCTGGAATTTATATCATTTTTTTATACTGGTAATGGCATGGTAATGGTAATGATCACCGATTTATAGCAGGACTGCAATAGTATGACGTGTGTGTGTGTGAGATATAATATATATATATATATATATATAGCATATATATATATATATATATATATATATATATACGTGTATGTGTATATATATATATATATATATCTATCTATATATATATCACATACATATATATCTATACACACACACACACACTATCTATATATATATCTATATATATATATCTATATATAGATAATATATATACACACACACACACACACACACACACACACACACACACACGATTCTGCGCAGCCGGCCCGCACTGCAGCTTCACCATGTCTTTATGGACCTTGCTTTGTGCACTGGTCCAAATCATTTGGTGAGAGGGGGGGGGGGGGGATTATGGTGTGGGGTTGTTTTTCAGGGGTTGGGCTTGGCCCCTTAGTTCCAGTGAAGGGAACTCTTAAGGCGTCACCATACCAAGACATTTTGGACAATTTCATGCTCCCAACTTTGTGGGAACAGTTTGGGGATGGCCCCTTCCTGTGCCAACATGACTGAGCACCAGTGCACAAAGCAAGGTCCATAAAGACATGGATCATGAGTTTGGGGTGGAGGAACTTGACTGGCCTACACAGAGTCCTGACCTCAACCCGATAGAACACCTTTGGGATGAATTGGAACAGAGACTGCGAGTCAGGCCTTCTCGTTCAACATTAGTGCCTGACCTCACAAATGCTCTTCTGGAAGAATGGTCAAACATTTCCATAGACACACTCCTAAACATGGTGGACAGCCTTCCCAGAAGAGTTGAAGCTGTTATAGTTGCAAAGGGTGGGCCAACTCAATATTGAACCCTACGGACTAAGACTGGGATGCCATTAAAGTTCATGTGCGTGTAAAGACAGGCGTCCCAATACTTTTAATATTATAGTGTATGTAAAGTGCTATACAAGTACCTGTAGTAAATACGTACATAAAATATATCAGAAATGTTCTTTGGTTTAGATATCCTTTTCCTTCAAAGCTTTAGAACTACTGAAAGGTCCCGTCTTAGATGACTGGACTGTAGCAGATGGATTTTGGTACTTGACTATCAGTGGCACCTTCTCTTAAATTCTTTAATGTCAGTTGGAGAAGATTCATTTTATAAAACGGAATTACGATCTTTGTTTACACCGCACAAGTAGAGCCAAAGCCGAGGTCTTGCTTTTAAGTTGGAAATGGTCATTATTTTATGTGAAGCAAGCTGTTGAGCTTTGGCAACTGTCCACATTCCAGATTCTTGCTGTCATAGGTGTCAAGGTCTTGACAAATGTTCCCTTTACTGTTCCGAGATGCCACTGACCACACAAGACTAAATCCAGAGCCCTTACATCAGACAACAGGCCTTCACCCAGGAATGTGACCAGAGACAATATTTCATTAGTACTTTGGTGAACGTACTTTGGTTACATTTAACTCATAAGATCTATTGGGAGTGCCTACTCATACCCCTTCATTTCCTTTACACCTGAACAACCCTTATTTTACCTGTACCATTAAGGACCCTTTCACACCTAACGCAGAGGGGTGCAATTGGCTTCATTTTGGACTGCACTCCAACTGCATAGACCAGTGGTCTCCAAACTGCGGCCCAGGGGCCTGATGTGGCCCTTTGTTTGCCTTTATCTGACCCTTGGGGTACTATTGCCCCTACTGACACCATTAATGGTGCACTGTTCTTATTGATATCACCAATGGGGCGCTATTCCTCCCATTATAACCAATGACGGGGGCACTGATGCCAGGGCATGTTGTACTCTCACTGACCACAATATGGCGCCCTAAAGGACAGTAAGCTTTGCTTAGAAAGTTTGGAGACCCTTGGCATAGGGTGACTTCACAGGACAAATGCAGATAGAAAAACGCGCGTCAACTACATGTAAAATGTGCATCAAATGCATGCATAGGTACAAGGAAAAAAATGCCCAGTTACTTGCAGTTTCTGGTGTGAAAGAAGCCTAAAGGGTTTAGGGCAGTGGTCTCCAAACTACAGCCCCGGGGTTGGATGCAGCGCCTTGCTTGATTTTATCTGACCCTTGGAGCATTATTTCCCCACCGTCAACAGTGGGGCACTATTCCTCTGACCGACACCAGTGATGGGGCACTATTCCTCTGACCGACACAAAGTGTGTGAGGCTGTGAGCTGAATGGAAACAGTGGGAGGCATTTAGCTGGGTTAACTATATAGAGAGATCGGGGGGGGGGGCGCAGAATATCTGGGGGGGGGGAGAGAGGAGATTGGGGGGGGGGGAGGCAGAATATCTGGGGGGGGGGGGAAAGCGCAAGAGAATATCTGGGGGGGGGGAGGAAGCGCAGAATATCTGGGGGAGAGGAAGCGCAGAATATCTGGGGGAGAGGAAGCGCAGAATATCGGGGGGGGGAAATGAGCGCAGAATATCTGGGGGAGAGGAAAGCGCAGAATATCTGGGGGAGAGGAAGCGCAGAATATCTGGGGGAGAGGAAGCGCAGAATATCTGGGGGGGGGGAGAGCGCAGAATATCTGGGGGAGAGGAAGCGCAGAATATCTGGGGGAGAGGAAGCGCAGAATATCTGGGGAGAGGAAGCGCAGAATATCTGGGGGAGAGGAAGCGCAGAATATCTGGGGGAGAGGAAAGCGCAGAATATCTGGGGGAGAGGAAGCGCAGAATATCTGGGGGGGGGAGAGCGCAGAATATCAGGGGGGGGGGGGGGGAGAGAGCGCAGAATATCTGGGGGGGGGGCGAGCGCAGGGGGGGGGGGAGAGCGCAGAAATCTGGGGGGGGGGGGGAGAGCGCAGAATATCTGGGGGGGGGGGAGAGCGCAGAATATCTGGGGGGGGGAGGAAGCGCAGAATATCTGGGGGGGGGGGGGGAGGAAGCGCAGAATATCTGGGGGGGGGGGGGGGGGGGGAGGAAGCGCAGAATATCTGGGGGGGGGGGGGGGGGAGAAATCTGGGGGGGGGAAGCGCAGAATATCTGGGGGGGGGGGAAGCGCAGAATATCGGGGGGGGGGGGGGGAGAGAGCGCAGAATATCTGGGGGGGGGGCGAGCGCAGAATATCTGGGGGGGGGGGAGAGCAGGCAGATATCTGGGGGGTGGGGGGGGGAGAGCGCAGAATATCTGGGGGGGGGGGAGAGCGCAGAATATCTGGGGGGGGGGGGAGGAGAGAGGGCGGAGGGGGGGGGGCAGCTGCAGAATATCTGGGGGGGGGGGGGGGAGGAAGCGCAGAATATCTGGGGGGGGGGGGGGGAGAGCGCAGAATATCTGGGGGGGGGGGGGGGAGGATATCTGGGGGGGGGGGGAAGAAGTCTGGGGGGGGGGGGAAGCGAAGAAG
>CM053029.1:587342667-587530488 GCA_028564925.1 Lithobates sylvaticus
CATAAGAGGGCCAATAAGAGCTGCAGAGCTGGAGGTGTGCCTCTGTGTGTCTGTGTAAATCCAGGAAGTGAACAGGCAGCAGCATCAGCTGCCCACAGTTAAAATGGCTGCAGCCAGACTCAGTGGAGGGAGATTTCTGCAGGATATTTGGCAAGTACAGAATCATAATATATATGTATATATATATATATATATATATATATATATATATATATATATATATATATATATATATATATATATATATATATATATATATATATATATATATATATATATATAAAATAATATGCAAAGTGGTCAGAGAGAAGCGTCAGAATGGCAAAGATGTTTTTATTACAAATTATGTGAGCAGATTGCAGTTCCTCTTTAACTCATGGCTGTGGTCAATAAAGTTCCTCTTTACCCCCTTACAAGGGGTAGTCCAGTCCCCTGGCTACAGTGACAGCCAATGACAGTAACTCTTCCTGCTCCCCTCTCCCTCCAGTTGCCTATACAGCAAGGCTGGGGAAATTAACAGCAACGTTCTGCCGGGTGGCTTAAAGAGGACCCAGCAGGCGCTACACTCACATAGCGCAACAGGCTTCACAATGAAACCCTGCGGAATTCCTTGACAATCTTCCTTGAGAAAGGTGAATCCGGTTACTAAATGCTCGTTACTATATATACACTCGAGTATAAACCGAGTTTTTCAGCACATTTTTTGTGATGAAAATGCCCCCCTCTGCTTATACTCGAGTCAAGCACTTTCCTGCAGCAGAGAATGACATTTTCCAACCCGAATTTGGGGCCCCGTATCTATAAGCCACTTGGTGCTAGGAACCCCAAATTTGGTGTGCAAACCCGGTGGTACTAGCACTACAACATATCCAAGATGGGGTTCCTAGCACCAAGTGGCCCCGATATACGGGGCCCCAAAGTCTGTTCGGAAAAGATCATTCTCTGCTGCAGAAAAGTGCTTGACATTTTCCGAACCGACTTTGGGGCCCCGTATCTCGGGCCACTTGGTGCTAGGAACCCCAGCTTTGTATATGTTGTAGTACTACTGGGTTTGCACATCAAAATTTGGAGTTTCTAGCACCAAGTGACCCTGAGATACGGAGCCCCAAAGTCGTCAACTGTGTCCATCTGCAGCAATGTCATTTCGGACCCTTTGGGTCCAGAGACCCCAAATTTTGGCTGCAGCTAGGGGGCCTCTAGGAACCCTTAACTACCAAGCTTGAAGTTTGGGGGACCTATGGCTGCAAATGGCACAGTGAGGCATGCAAATGGGTACAGTGAGGCTGCAAATGGGCATTGTTGACCCTCTTTTCCACTTACAGTAGCTGCGCACTTCTCACCCTAGACTTATACTCAAGTCAAGTTTTTCCAGTTTTTGTGGTAAAATTAGGTGCCTTGGCTTATATTTCGAGTATATACAGTACTATGTGGAAAAAAAAAAAAGAAAAAGTTTGGGCAAATACGTTCAGCTATCAACCTGTTCATAAAAAAAAGTTCTGACTTCCATATCCCCAACATGTGATATTTATACACCGGTGAGTAGACACAAAAAAGGAAAAAAAAAAAAAAAAAAAGTGCTGCACTGACGTTTCTGGATTCTGAGTCATGGGGAAAGCAAAAAAAATTGTCAAAGGATCTGCGGGAAAAGGTAGTTGAACTGTATAAAACAGGAAAGGGATATAAAAAGATATCCAAGGAATTGAGAATGCCAATCAGCAGTGTTCAAACTCTAATCCAGAAGTGGAAAATTAGGAAGTTCTGTTGAAACCAAACTACGGTCAGGTAGACCAACTAAAATTTCAGCCAGGAAAATTGTTGGAGATGCAAAGAAAAACCCACAAAAACTTCAGGTGAAATACAGGACTCTCTGAAAACATGTGGTGTGGCTGTTTCAAGATGCACAATAAGGAGGCACTTGAAGAAAGATGGGCTGTATGGTCGAGTCACCAGAAGAAAACCATTACTACGTGAATGCCACAAAGTATCCCACTTACAATACGCCAAACAGCACAGAGACAAGCCTCAAACCTTCTGCCACAAAGTCATTTGGAGTGACGAGACCATAATTGTTTTTTTTGCCACAACCATAAACGTTACATTTGGAGAGGAGTCAACAAGGCCTATGATGAAAGGTCCACCATTCCTACTGTGAAACACGGAGGTGGATCGCTGATATTTTGGGGATGTGTGAGCTACAAAAGGCACAGGAAAATTTGGTCAAAATTGATGGCAAGATAAATGCAGTAAGTTACCAAAAAATACTGGAGGAACATTTGCATTCATCAGCCAGGAAGCTGCGACATTCCAGCATGACAATGATCCAAAACACAAGGCCAAGCCTACCTGTCATTGGCTACAGCAGAATAAAGTGAAGGTTCTGGAGTGGCCATCAGTGGCGGCCCGTCCATAGGGGGCGCCCGGGCGCCCGCCCCCCCCCCCATGCAGTAACAAAAAAAAAAATGTTTAAAAAAAAAAAAAAATGTTAAACAAAAAAAAAAATTTTAAAAAAAAAATAATATATTTAAACCTGTCCCTTTAAAAAAAATAAAACATTTTTTTTAAGTCTTTATGTGCACCCGCCCCCCCTCTCCTGTCACTTTCTATATACCATAGATAGATTCATGCATTGCATGAATCTATCTATGGTCTCTGCTGACACCCCCTATTCAGGTGTCCGGCCCCTTTGCGGTCACCGGGCGCCTGAATTACAGTGGTGGGGGTGTTTTTTTGGAAACACCTGATTAGCGCTGTAGGCGCTAATAGGCGTCCAAAAAGGTGACAAGCGGGCGCAACGCTGTGCGTTCCTTGTCACTCAGCACTGATGTTAGCAAACCGAAGGAATTCGGTTTGCTAACATTGTACTGCCCCTTAGCCAATCAGGAGCACAGGTCCGTGTGACCTGTGCCCTGATTGGCTGAAACGACAGGCGCTGTGATTGGGCGCCTATCAGGCGTCCAATCATAGCAGAGGATGAGAGGAGGAGCGGGCAGAAGAGGAAATGGAGGACACGATGCCGCCGTCATCTGAGACAAGGTAAGTGCAGGGCGAGGGGGGGGGGCTCCAAGACATGTCACCGGCTGGTGATCTTGCAGGTAACAGTAAGGTGTATTTCCTGTGGTTGCTGGAAGAGCAGAGGAGGGGAAGGGGGGGGGGGGGGGGGGGGGGGGGGTGTGGGGGGGTGGGGGTGGGGGGGGGGTGGGGGGGGGGGGGGGGGGGGGGGGGGGGGGGGGGGTGGGGGGGGGGGGGGGGGGGTGGGTGGGGGGTTGGGTGGGGGGGGGTGGGGGGGGGGGGGGGGGGGGGGGGGGGGGGGGGGGGGGGGGGGGGGGGGGGGGGGGGGGGGGGGGTGGGGGGGGGGGGGGGGGGGGGGGGGGGGGGGGGGGGGGGGGGGGGGGGGGGGGGGGGGGGGGGGGGGGGGGGGAGATAGTATAACAGGTTTTTTTTTTTTTTTTAAATACAAAATGACAATTCCACCGATCTATCAATCGTGTCACCATTGGACAGATGTGCCAGCACACAGATGGTGTGGTCAATAATGCTGCGTTTTGATGGGCACATGTAAACAAGAAGTGGATGCAAAGAGGCTGGAGGAGATCCACAGCAAAGGATGCAAAAGGGTGCATCCTTTGCACTGCCCAACTGCCCTGTGGCAGTTGGAATACTGGATTAGGTGGGTAGGGCAGTCCTCCATCATCATGTTAACAAAAGTGCCACTTGTTTCAGTGCGGTGCAAATTTAAAAGAAAAAAAAAAAACTGTTTGCAATTCTTTTCTGCAATTTGTCATGTGTAGGGCAGCCTATTGAAATGAATGGCCCATTCATGCTGTCACACCTGCATAGGTGCAAACTAAGCCTTAAGAGGTGCCAACATGGCGCTCCTGCTTTTTGATGGGCAAAGTGGCTGCGTTTTGATGGGCAAAGTGGCTGCGTTTTGATGGGCAAAGTGGCTGCGTTTTGATGGGCACAGTGGCTGCGTTTTGATGGGCAAAGTGGCTGCGTTTTTATGGGCACAGTGGCTGCGTTTTGATGGGCAAAGTGGCTGCGTTTTGATGGGCACAGTGGCTGCGTTTTGATGGGCACAGTGGCTGCGTTTTAATGGGCACAGTGGCTGCGTTTTGATGGGCTTTTTTTTCAGAATTATTTGCGCCCCCCCAAAAATTTTGAGCACCAGCCGCCACTGGTGGCCATCTCAGTCTCCTGACCTCAATATCATTGAACCACTCCGGGGAGATCTCAAAACGTGCCGTTCATGCAAGATAGCCCAAGAATTTACAGGAACTGGAGGCTTGCCAAGAGGAATGGGCATCTTTACCATCTGAGAAGATAAAGAGCCTCATCCACAAATACCACAAAAGACTTCAAGCTGTCATTGATGTTAAAGAATAGGTTGGACTTGTGTCTTTTTTCGACCTCACCTACTATGTAAAGGGGGCAAAACACGGTATTAAGAACTGGGGTATGTAAACTTTTGATCATTTGGGTAGTTTCTGTTATTAGGATTTTAAAAAAAAGGAGTAAAACACAGTTGATTGATAATAAATGTCCTCAGTCAAACACTAACCATTAGTGAAAGAAAAGTTTGTGTTATCATTCATATTCTCAGAAAAATGGCCAAGAAATCAAATTCTGACAGGGTATGCAAACTTAAAAGCACAATTTTTATAATATTTAATAATAATTGTATACACAGTGTGCGTATAAAAAAAAAAAAAAAAAAATTATTTATATAAAAAATTATTTATATATATATATATATATTATATATATATATATATATATATATATATATATATATATATATATATATATATATTTTTTTTTTTTTTTTTTTCTATTTTTTTAATTGTATTTATTAGATACATATAACAAATGCCTAATGAAACCCTGTCATAGACTTTGCTCCTAATTACAGTATGTAACACAATGCCCTCTCCTCCTACACGGATTTCCTTTTCACTTCCATGTTTCCTGCTTCTGTATGGTGCTTAGCAATCACCCTCTCTAGATGGACAATGTTCTTCGGGAGGAGATTTTGAGCTACAGGGTGGTCTAGGCCACAGGGACACAGGGATTTTGAGCCAGGTCCATTTTAAAGCTTGTAGGAGTTCCTTCTCCTTTGACTATCCTATGAGGCTGCTGGACCCCTGGCCCACTGCCTGGACAGTGCTGATTGGCCCTGTGCTCATCACATGTACCCTCCCAAGAAAAAAAAAAACTCAATAGCAAGACACACCAAACTGAGCATGTGCATCCTCAAAATGCTCTGTTCTATCAGGAGATGGATTGGGGAGAGTGGAAGAAGGGGAGGATCAGAGAAGACAGGATTAAAACAACCTTTTTAAAAAATTGGCAGGATTAACCCTTTAGGTTCCACAGTGAGTATAACAAGCATGCTTTACTTTACTGCATTATACAGACTGATTTTACTGTTGGGGTGGCTTCATGATGAAGGTGGGGGTACTCCTTCCCTTGTATATTAAAAATAAAATGTTTTGTCTGGACTCAAAACCCCCCCCCCCCCCCCAACTCCAAGATTCTGCCCCGTGCCTTATATATTAAATTAAAATTCCTGCACAGCCACAAGTGGGGTCCTACATGTTTTTTGTAAGGGCCGGCAATGGGGAGTCCTCTCTGCTGCAGTCACATGATAACATAAGGGCCCTTGTATAGAGTATTCTACTTGCCCCAGGCTGTGTGGTGATGCAGTCTTCGGTCCTTTCACGGGGCTCCTTCCGCTACGTTCAGCAGGAGATGTGAGGAACAGATGCCTTGCTGGATCTTATTTTTTTCAGCATTTTTAAACCTTTTGAGCTTTACAGACCCATGTGGAATCTGTGGGGAACCAACCACCCCCGGTCAGTCATGTTGAGGTCTAGAAAAATTTGGAAAAGGTCTGCAACCTTTTCCAATTTTTTTTTCCATGGTGTCCAATTGGCTCCTGCTGCTGTCAATCAAATCCAGTAACATGGGGGGACAGGCCCGAGTCCCGCTGTCTGTGTCAATGGACGCAGCAGCGGGACTTGGGAGCGAGCCTGCATGGGTGCCCCCCAGGGAAAAGCGGCTTTCCGTGGAGGGTACCCGATGAGGGGGAGGGGCATGGAGCACCGGTGGGCACCCCAGAAGAAGCGCATTGGGGCTGCTCTTCGCAAAACGATTGCACAAAGCAGGTAAGTATTAGGCATGTTTGTTATTTTTTTACATTTTAAAAAGAGGGGGGGGGGGGGGTTTACAACCCCTTTAATATGGAATGAATGTTCATGGCTAAAGAACATTTTTTTTTATTTTTTTTTTTTTTTTATCAAGTCATTCTGAGTAAAGTTCTGCTTTAAGGCAAAAATCCCCCCCCTACAAAAAAAATTTTATTAAATAAAAAAACAAAAAAAACAAAAAAAAACAAACACACACCCCCTACTGAAATCCCTCCTCCTAGCACAAATCCTCTACCCCTCAAATTTCCCTTCCGAGCTCACATCTCCTCTCCCCGACCACCTAATTTTCTCCTCCTAGCACAAATACTCTCCAAATCATCTCTACTAAAAGAAATCCCCCAGCTCAAAAAGAAAAAAAAAAACGAAATGACGATCAAACTGGTTTAGACTCAACATGTTTCGCGGAGTGACCACTTCTTCAGGAGTATATTTCATATGAGATTTATATGTAGTTGTCTCTATAAAAGATATTCGGATAGTTAATACACAAAAACGTATAATTAGTATACAGGTATGTATGAAACCTGGATATATATTACGGCCACCTCATTAATCTGCCACAGAGGGGGGGGGGGGGGGGGTTGTAAACAAAGAATCCAGGTGATGCGTATAAAATTAGAATTATATTGCCACTCACATACATAAAATCAGTGGCCGCTGATGCCTACCAATCGACAGATCGATCTCAATCCGGGTCTCATGCATACCTGTATACTAATTATAAGTTTTTGTGTATTAACTATCCGAATACCTTTTATAGAGACAACTACATATAAATCTCATATGAAATATACTCCTGAAGAAGCGGTCACTCTGAAACATGTTGAGTCTGAACCAGTTTGATCGTCATTTCGTTTTTTTTTCCCCCCATTGTGGATAAATGAATGTTTCACTGTCAGTTCTATTAGAGATTTATTGATATGTACTGTCTATACCTCATTCTGAGGATTTGTTATTAAAGCGGTTGTATACCCTCTTAAACATTTTTTTTTTTTGGTAACTACCTGCAAGACAAAGTCATAATGAGCTAGTATGACTAGCATACTAGCTCATTATGCATCACTTACCTTAGATCGGGGCCCCCGACGCGTGTTCTTCTCCCCCTCCGGCCGCATCCATCTCAAAACAGATACCCTTCCGGGTATCGCCGCTCCGGCCAATCACAGCGCTGCTGCGGCACTGTGATTGGCCAGAGCGGCGAGGACGTCGCTCCGCGCACGCACGCGGGACACTTCAACTGCGGTGAGCCGCAGTTGAAGATGGGGATTAACCCTGTAAATGCACCGTTGTCTACGGCGCGCATGCGCCGTAGACAATGTTGTAAAACGTTCTTTTCAAATATCTCCTAAACCGTGTAGGTTTAGGAGATATTTCTTGTACCTACAGGTAAGCCTTAATCTAGGCTTACCTGTAGGTGCAAGTTAATTTTTAGGGTATACAACCACTTTAACTCTTGTGTTTTGTATTTTGTAATAAATTTATACAACTTTTTATGAGAGTCCATGTAAGTCTTTACTGTACTATGAAAGTCCACAGTTGCCATAGACTATCTGCCATCCAATTTTTCTCAAATTTATAGGACGACGGTACTGCAAAGTTTTTTATTATAAAGTAGCACTAATTAAATGGGCTACCTTTACTGTTGTTTTTTTACCAAAAACATGTAGCAGAATACATTTTGGCTTAAATTTATGACAAAATTAGATTTTATTGGATTTCTTTTAAAATAGAATAAAGAAAATATTGTATTTCCCAAATTTATGCTCTTTTTTCGCTTATATCACAAAAAAAAAATTTAAAAACGGAGTCGTGAAAAAATACCACCAAAATAAAGCTCTATTTGTGCGAAGAAAATGATAAAAATTTAATTTGGGTACAGCATTGCATGACCGCGCAATTGTCAGTGAAAGTGCGAAAGCGCTGAAAACTGAAAAATTGGTCTGGGAAGGAAGGGGGCGAAAGTGCCCGGTATTGAGGTGGTAGAGAAGAAGAAGGAAGAAAGAAGGAAGAAGAAGGAAGAGGAAGGAAGGAAGGAAGGAAGGAAGGAAGGAAGGAAGGAAGGAAGGAAGGAAGGAAGGAAGAAGGAAGGAAGGAAGGAAGGAAGGAAGGAAGGAAGGAAGAAAGGAAGAAAGAAAGAAAGAAAGAAAGAAAGAAAGAATGAAAGAAAGAAAGAAAGAAAGAAAGAAAGAAAGAAGGAAGGAGGAAGAAGGAAGAAGAAACCAAAATAGATTTTTCATTTTCTCCATTTAGAACCGTCTATAAAAGATAGAACTGATGGTCGGCTATTTAAATTTTGTGGTTTGCCTTAAAAATCCTCTTGGGCATTTATGGAAATGAGGCAAATATTATACAATTTTTTTCTTTTTTAAAATCCATAACAAATATTTCCACATACTGCCGGCTGTCATTAGAACCTCGGAGCCCCGGAGTTTTTAAATCTTGTGTTGACTGAGCGGCAGCCCTGGGAATACGACAGCCAGAAATAGTCTTGCATAGTACAGTGAGCGGATCTATTTGGGAGTTTATTTTGAATGGTTGCTATATTTTGCTCATTCATGGGATGCTATATTTGTTACAGTAAAAACTATTAACAGCATCCCGTTTACAAAAAAAAAAATATCTTATGAGAAGCGTGCCAGCCGTTCTAATCTGGGGTGGGTTCCTGGCAGCGAGGTCTATTTACTGAACACACGTGCGACTGGAGTCACAAATAAAGGGTGTGTGGGGGGGACTCAACCTCTTCTACTACTAAGAAAAAGCCAAGCAAACATACGAGATAGGATTGGAATAAAGCGCTACTTTAAAGCTGAACTCCAGGCAGAAAATCTCTTTTAGCTCTCATTCATGCACAGATGTCCTTTTCTGCAGACAGCCTGTAGTGGGTGGAGCCTGCTGGGGCCCCTCCCACTGCTCTGCTGTCTGTACTTGCTATACACAGCACAGTCATGATGTCACTGTTACTTTTACAAGGCAATATCTGGGCTTACAAAGGGACGTCTAACTTCACTCCCTCAATCAACATTGACCATTTGTAATCCGTATGCTGCTAGCATTAGTAAATAGATAGGAAAGTGTATTATATTGTGTAGCAGAGAGCTGGTGACTGCAGTGACTGACTCGGTGACATCAGCTGACAGCGTATTTCAGCCCCCTGTCTGCTGAAAACAGGTCACATGAGTGCAGAATTAACCGCCCCCCAGTGATCCATAGGAGAAGTACAGCCAAACAAGCTTTCCCTATTGGACAGATAATAGCAACAGGAGCCATTGGCTCCCACTGCTGTCAATCAAATCCTGTGACACGGGAGCGGGGGGTGGAGCTGTCAATGGATGCAGCAGTAGGACTCAGGAGCGAGCATACACGGGTGCCCCCAGGGAAGCACCGTCCAGGAAACACAGAATAAGAGGATCGGGGCTGCTCTGTGCAAAAGCATTGCACAGAGCAGGTAAATAGAGACAGGTTTGTTATTTTAACCGCTTGCTGACTGCCTCACACAGATATACTGTGGCAGAATGGCACGTACAGGCAAACTAACGTACCTGTACGTTGCTATTTAAGAGGCGGCCTGCGCCAGGCTCCGTGAGTTGGGTCACCTAACTCACCATAACTCAATAGCTGCGGGGGATACCCGCAATGGTCTCGGGGAGAGGAAGAACGGGGAGATGCTAATGTAAACAAGCATCTCCCAGTTCTGCCTAGTGACAGTTTCACTGATCTCTGTTCCCTGTGATCGGAGCAGAGATCAGTGAAGTGTCACACGAAGCCACGCCCCCCCCCCCCAGTTAGAAACACTCCAGGGCACACTTAACCCATTAACTGCCCCCTACTGGTTAACCCCTTGACTGGCAGTGTCATTGACATAGGAATCAGTGCATTTGTATAGCACCGATCGCTGTATTAAATGACAATGGTCCCAAAAATGTGTGAAAAAATGTCTGATATGTCCGCCATAGTGTCGAAAAAAAAAAAAATGTATAAATAAAAAATTTATAAAAAAAAAAATTAAAAATAAAAATAAATAAACGCTGGTCGCCGCCATTACTACTAAAAACATTTATTATTAATAAAAATGCCTTGAAACTATCCCCTATTTTGTACACACACACTATAACTTTTGCGCAAAACCAATCAATAAAACGCTTATTGCGATTTTGTTTAACAAAATTATGTAGAAGAATACATATCGGCCTAAACTCAGGAAAATAAAATATTATTTTTCATATATTTTTTGGGGGATATTTATTACAGCAAAAATGTAAAAAATAATGCGTTTGTTTCAAAATTGTCGCTCTTTTTTTTTGTTTATAGCGCAAAAAATAAAAACCGCAAGGGGTGATCAAATACCACCAAAAGAAAGCTCTATTTGCGGGAAAAAAAAAAAAAAGAACGTCAATTTTGTTTGGGAGCCACGTCGCACGACCGCGCAATTGTCAGTTAAAGCGACGCAGTGCCGAATCGCAAAAAGTGCTCTGGTCTGGTCAGGAGGGGGGGGGGGGGGGGGGTCAATTCTTCCAGGGCTGAAGAAATGGTTAATACAAAAAAAAAAAAAAAAAAAAAAAAGGAAAAAAGAAGAAAACCGCTTTAAATTCCCTAGCAGGTTTTTTTTTTTGCAGACTACAGGGTATGGGAGGGGGTTCCTCTCACTTCCTGACCTGGAGATGCAACAAGAAATGAGAGGAAATTGCTATAAAACTGTCATTTCAATCCAATACATGTCACCCGAGTTTATTCAATTTGCATCAAGGAAGGCTGACATACACAAAGTAATATAAAGCCTTTACATTTTTTTTTACTGGGTCGGTTGTGGGTAAGTATACAGAATTGGTCATTACAAGTGTGTCATGACCCCCATAAATCACAGATTCTGACATACGTGTTATACAAGCAACATTACTGCCATCCAAATATGTGAAAAGTCTCAATTAAACGTTCCTGAGTGACTGTCATGCCGTCACATACTGGGCTATACTGGGTGAGCGCTGAGATTTTTTCCATTTTGTTTTACAGAACTAAGGCAGGCCATATATACATTTTTATTTTATTTTATTTAACCAGCGTGCCATTTTCCCCCCCCATTCACACATTCTCGGTGAATGGGGGAATCCCTCTGCTTTGCTATGGTGTGCTCACAATGGGACACCTTCTAAGTCCTCAGACCACAATGTGGAGTAAGACGCCCCCCCCCCCCAAACCCGACCCCGTGCTTCAGATGTGGATATGGCTGTATATGTCCCCAGCCGATGCTTCTCCGGCCACTCCCCCTGACATGTTTCGCCTATCGGGGCTTGGTCACACATCTCTGTGACCAAGCGCGGGGCGAAACATGTCAGGGAACGTGGCCAGTGTAGCGCTGGCTAATACCATATCCACATCTAAAAGCACGGGGTGGGTTTGAGTGGCATCTTACCCCACATATGTCCACGCTTCTGAATTAGTGCCCGCTCCCATTTTCTGAACATCGGTAGGGATAGGGACACCTGTGATCCTCCAGCTTTGAGTCCACACGTGATCAACGTCAAAACACAATGATATGTATTGCCAGATATAACTGAAATAACCGAAAAAAAAATAAAAAAACACACAGACACACACAGACAAACAAACACACAAACACAAACACACACACACACACAGACACACACACACACACAGACACACAACACACACACACACACACGGTGGCTGATCGACATTTGTACAACCAGAAAAAAGGGAAAGGTGTTGGGACTTTTTAAAAGGCCAAAAAATAAATAAATAAATTTACCTCCGTCCCTGATACTTTGAATTAGATAGAAGCAAGATTTGGGACTTTATATGAAACATGCAGCCAGGGAGGCATCACAGAATAAATACCATAATAGTGTCTAGTGAATATACCATGGATTAGGACCATATATCTTAACATAATAACCAACAGAATAAAATAAGAAAACTTTATTCCATAACATAATATCACGATATGCTATTGTCCTAATAAAACACAATTGTTCACAATAAAAACACCAGACTAGTTGCTGCGTATCTCCACAATAAAAGACATAATATACATAGGTATGATCCAATGAAACGTAATGTTGGTAATAGTTGTATGATGTAGAACGGGGGGGGAGCATCTAATAGCTCGACGCGTTTCGTGGCTAAAGTGCCACTCTTCAGGAGCAGATGTAGGATAGACGTTCCTCCCGGCCGACCCTCAGCTCTCCATGCCCACACTCATATTTTGTTTGCAAGTATGAATAGGGGACTTATTCCTATATATCATTTTTCTTCTTTACAATTACCCAATTAATATTAAACTTTTAACATTTTATAGACATCTATCCTGCTCCTGAAGATTTTTCTTTTTTTTTTTAATCCCAAAAAAACTAACAAAAAACACACAATAAATAAAAATGTAGGAACGTTTAAAAGTGGTTTTAAAAGCTCAAGGGTTTTTACCTTCATGCACGAAGGTAAGAAAAAATAAAAAAATAAATAAAAAAAAATCTGTGTGCAGCACCCCCCCCCCCCCCCCAAAATACACACCCGAGCCTCATTTTGATCCAGCGATATGCACAAGAGCAGCTTCTCCCAGGTCTCTCATTCCTCATTAGCTGAGACAGCAGCAGGAGCCATTGGGCCATTGGCTCCTGCTACTGTCAATCCCAGTTAGTGAGCCAATGAGGAGAGAGCGGGGGGTGGGGCCAAGCCGTCGCTCTGTGTGCCATATGGACGCATAGAGCGGGGCTCAGAAGCGAGCATACACCAGCGCCCCTAGAGCATGCAGCTTGCTGCAGGGAACCTGAGAAGGAGGATCGGGGCTGCTCTGGCCGAAACCATTGCACAGTATATGATTTTTATTTATTTTTTTCCTTAAATAACAAACACCTTTAATGCTCTTAAGAAGCCGTACCATTATTTTAATGAACCAGAATAAATAATTAAATTTTTTTTTAATTAAAAAAAAAAAAAAAAAAATGCACAGAACTGCACTGTAGTACATCTAAGCAAGAACATAAAAAATATGAAATATTAGTCATAATTCCAGATAAAAATCTAAAGATGTGCTGTGGGCAGGGTGCGATAGTGGTCTCTTATCTACCCTGTAAGGAAATGGGTGACAGATGTCACTTCATTCCCCGATACAAGAACACCAAAGTAATGTCACACCAATAGCACCAAACATCATCCGTTATCACTCTTTACTATAACAGATCATATACACAAGAAAGAAATTCAAAGTCAGTCTTCTCTACTGAAATTCTAATAAAATTCTCTAAGATCCACATTATGCGATTTTGAGTCACGGGCAGAATCGCCACAATTTCAAAGTGCATCAAGGCGCGTTTGGTTGCCATTATTCTTAATGCCCCCCCAAACGCAGTGCGATTCTGCCACAACTGTCACGCATTCAAATATCAAGCGAAGCTTGTCGCCCCAAAAAGGAGCAGGGGCTTCTTGTGCGAAAAACCTGCATAAAAAAAAAAAAAATAAAAAAAAAAGGTAGCCCACTGAAATGGATGATTAAATCGACAATGAATCGATCATGAAATGAATCGATTACTATTTTCATTAATCAGCCAGTAACATAATGGGGTTAAAAAAAAAAAAAAAAAGTCCTTTTATAGTACAAAAAGAGCAAATAATCGCTACTGTAAAGGGTTAATTATTATAATTTTTTTTTTTTACTGTGCAACAGTGAAAAGTAAGATTTTACAGTAGCAATTATTTGCTAGTTTTAGTGTTGTGTGTGTTTTTTTTTTTTTTTTTTAACCACAACAACACACACAACACTAAAACTAGCAAATAATTGCTACTGTAAAATCTTACTTTTCACTGTTGCACAGTAAAAAAAAAAAAAATTATAATAATTAACCCTTTACAGTAGCGATTATTTGCTCTTTTTGTACTATAAAAGGGTATTTTTTTTATATTTTTTTTTTATTTTTTTGAACCCCCATTATGTTACTAAACGTCTTAGGCCTGGTTCACATCTATTGTGTTTTTTGCAGAAATGCTCTACAGTCCATTTAACGTTCACATCTATGCTTTTTTTTCAGCCGCTGCGTATTTGAAAAGGGTCAGGGACTTTTTTCAAACGCAAAAGGGTGCCTTTTTTTGGTACAATATACTTCAATGGAGAAGCTGCAGAAAAGCACATAATGCGTTTTTGCAGCAATTTGTGTGCTTTTTTTTTTAATCTGGCCCAACAACAAATTGGCCAAAAAAAATAAAAAAATAAAAAAAGAAGGGTATACAAAAATGCAAAAACGTGAATCGCAGCAAAATCACGTGCACAAAAAAAATCAAGACACGCAGCAAATAGCACTGCAGAAACAGATCAAAAGCAACTGCATTATGTTGGCCACACCGATCAATTTTCAGACGAGAATATTCAGACGAAAAATCTTTGTACATTCGCTGAATGAAAGAAAGTTGTTTGAAATTTTTACTTGTTTTTAAAAATGTTTTTAAAATGAATGTAATTTCTGATGAAAACCACATACACTGAATGAAAATTCATTTGACCAAGAAGTTTTGTATTATTTGTAAATTATCCCGTCACTGTGGTTGAAAACAAAAACGTAGATTTGACCCCCACTAACGATTAGAAAATCAAACGAACGTTCTTAAAATGAAATTTTTTGGAAGGAAGGCAGACATTTTTTTTTGTATGGCCAGCATATAATGTACCGTATATACTCGAATATAAGCCGAGATTTTCAGCCCATTTTTTAGGGCTGAAAGTCCCCCCCTTGGCTTATATTCGAGTCACTGCCGTCTGCCTACATGAACAGCTTGTCATGCAGACAGACGGCAGTTTTAAAAAGCCGCGCCGCCTCCTCCCGCCCGTCCGTGATAGGCGGACACTAATTTTCCCAGCAGTGCAGTGTTCCGCCTATCACGGATGCCCTGTCATTCTCATCTCATGGACGAGGATGAGAGAATGTCCGTGATAGGCGGAACACTGCACACTGACTGCTGGGAAAACAGCGTTCCTCCTATCACGGACGAGGATGAGGAGGAGGCGCGGCTTTTTAATTTTGCAATGGCACCGTACACGGGGACAGAGTGGAGAGCGGGGACAGAGCGGAGAGCAGGGACCGGGGACCGAGGACCGAAGACCGGAGACCGGAGACCGGCACAGGTAGGCTGCAATGGGGGACACGGGGGGTCTGTACAGGGGACAGGCAGCTGCAGATGGGCATTGCTGGCCCTCTTTTCCACTTACAGTAGCTGCTGCATTTTGTACCCTCGGCTTATACACGGGTCAATGCAGGTTTCCCATTTTTTTGTGGTTAATTAGGGGTCTCGGCTTATACTCGGGACGGCCTATAGTCGAGTATATACGGTATTACAGTTCTGTTTGAAAATCTGCAAAACAGTCTAAGTTTTTTTTTTTTTTTTCTTTTAAAAAAAAAAAAAATTGATCTGATATTTACCAGATTCAACCTCTAATAGTATATATACAGTATATGTCTCCTCTAATAGTATATACAGTATATATCCTCTAATAGTATACATCTCCTCTAAGAGGAGATATATACTATTAGAGGATATATACTCTTAGAGGAGATATATACTATTAGAGGAGATATACTATTAGAGGAGATATATACTATTAGAGGAGATATACAGAGAGAGATACAGTATATGTCCCCTCTAATATATATATATATATATATATATATATATATATATATATATATATATATATATATATATATATATATACACACACACACACAATCTCTTCTAATAGTATATATTCTCTAAAAGTATATTCACACCCGCTATTCACTTTAATGGGACGGCTGGTGATGGTGAGGGTCGTGGCGGCAGCAGGTGGACGCCCTCTAAAAGGTGCTGCCATGATGGATCTGAAATGACAGGTGCTCTTTAAATGTAAGGACTTATTCTTGCTGGTATTCAGAATCTTTAATATTTGCAAACAAACTGAAGGTTTCCTATTTAGAATAATAAGCTGTCAAGTTATTAAAACAGAGATATCAGAACCGATTCAATCATACCGTTTGCAGTGTACATAGATTTGCAAAACAAAATCAGGTAAAGGAATATCCCTGGACTTTGTTTTATCTCATGGCTACTGTGAAATTGTTTGAATGCATCAATGCAGGGCATGTTATCTCAGCTTGGATTCATTGAATGAGTTTCCCAAAAACCTAAATATTGCAGAATGTACAGCCTCATGCTACATAACTAATCTCCATGTCATGCTCAATAAACTTAATTAATGTATCGTTAGATACATTTTTATTCCAAAAGCAAATTTAATTAAAAAAAAAAAAAAAAAAAAAATCAGATTATCATCGACCCTGATTTACAATAATGGTTACAAGTCAAACTCATATCCATTCTATTACATTATATACCTATTTGCACAGCAATAAAAGCCAGGAAAAGGATTGCTCACCTGTGCTCTGGATGAAGGACGGCGAGCACCATGTCAGAGATTACATGCGCTCTCCTTTCTAGCTTCGTCATCTCTGGTTGATCAATCAAATCAATCTAAAGTAGCTCCTTAAAACCTGCAATAACCAGCCTCATTGACTTCTTCCCATTAATATTGTAGGAATATACAGATTAAGTTCTGTTTACATTGCATAAAATAAACCATCAAGGAGGATCTCCATCAAGGAGGCCGGTTTTGATCTGACTGTGAAATTATTCCGGCACGGAATGCAGACTGGAATTCAGGAAAGCAAAACACATAACTGGAGGTGAGAGCTTCCTAATAGAGCTATAAATAGAGAGGACAGATATAGGATTGATTTTTTTTTTGCCTCAAGTTAAGGACCATGAATTGTGTTGCATAAATGTGAGCTCTTTATTGTACTATGCTGGGCCTGTCACTGGGCCTGTCACTGTGGCTGCTTACTTCTACAGCCAGTGAGTGCTGTGTGCTCACCCTCATACATGACCATGAGTCAGACTAGAGTCCCCACATACTTTACCAGCAATGTATTACATCTGTGTGAGATTATATATATATATATATAATGTTTGGGGGTTCCAAGTAATTTTAATATAAAAAGATTTAGACTTTAAGTGGTTAAACTTCCTGCATTTACATGTTGTTAAAAACTTGGCAGACTGTCCTCTGCAATAGAGATCACCAGGGGGGTTGAATCGAGATCACAATTTTTTTTAACGATTAATTGTGTTAATAAAAATAAAAAAAATATGATAGAGAGAGAGAGATTATATATATATATATATATATATATATATATATATATATATATATATATATATATATATATATATATATATATATATATATATATATATATATATTATATTTTTTTTTTTTTTTTTTTTTTTTTTAAATAAAAACAGAGATCCTTGTAATCAAAATGCTACAAGAAGATTTTTTATTATTTTTGAGGGGTACCCTGATGTAAGGGGAGACTCTTATGGGCTCAAGTTTAACTGGAATTTCTGTTCTTTGTTTTTTAGAGGAGCTCCAGGCTCCTTCGGAAATTTTTTATTTTTATTTTAATATTTTTTTAAGTCAGCAGCTACAAATACTGTAGCTGCTGACATTTATTAGGACACTTACCTGTCAACAAATCCAGCAATGTTGGCACCCCAGTTTTTCGTCTGGGGCGCTGCCACCATCATTTCTAGAAAGAAAGCCTTGCGGCTTTACAGCTGGTTCCCTACTGCACATTTGCAAAGCTTGCTGCGCTTTGTGAATGGCGCGGCAGCGGGGGGGGAAGGAGTGGGCTGCCAAACTTCCGGATGACTCGAAAGGTGCCAAAATGTGGCAGCGGGGAGGGGCAAACAAGCGGAGCTTTCCCTTTTTGGGTGGAGGTCCGCTTAAATTTTATTAATTTTTTTCTGTTCTAAATCATATCATGCTGAAAAAAACAAAATACACAACCCATAAGCAAAACACACACAGTAATTTAAAGCCGATTTGTTTCATTAAGTAAAACTGATATTTTTCAGCTTGCAAATATTTGTAAAATATATACGATGTTGCCGTCCTACTGAAAAGAGACCCCTGATCTAGACCACTGGCTCCTCTGCAAAACACCAGTGGGGGGGGGGGGGGAATCGTGCAGGCTTGATCCCAAGCTGCACTGTGTGCATCTATAGACACACACAGTGCGGCCTGGTCCTGTCACCTGTTCCCTCCTCACTGGATTTGATTGACAGCAGCGGGAGCCAATGGCTATCACGGAACGGAAAGGAGAGGAGAGAAGAGAGACCTCTTCGGCACATCACTGAATCGGGCCTAAGTATAAAAGGGTGGAGCTGCGTTAGAATGCATTAAAGATATTGTGAAGGTAAAAACTTTTGTAAAGAAATACAAAAAAAAAAAAAAACGAAACAAGACATGTATACTTACCTGCTCCTCTTCTTGGGTACCCCGCCGGTGCTCCTGGCCCCTCTTTTCTGTCCAGTGCCCCCATTGGAAGCCACTTCCCATGGGGGCACTCATGCGTGTTCATTCCTGAGCCCCACTGCTGCGTCCACTGACACAGACAGCGGGACTTGGCCCTGCTCCCTCCCTGCCTTTGATTGACAGCACTGGGAGCCAACAGCACCTGGTGCCTCAGCAAAGCCAGTGAGACACGGAAGTGAGGGGAGAGAAGAGCTGCAGACGTGCATCTCGCTGGATCAAATGAGGGCTCAGGTATGTAAAAGGGGGGGGGGGGGGTATACTGATACCTCAGCATATTTTACCTTAATGCAAGGAACGCATTAAGGTAAAAAATGTTTAGGCTTCAGAACCACTTTAACCACTTCAATACCGGGCACCTTCACCCCCTTCCTGCCCTGCCCATTTTCAGCTCTGTTACACTTTGGATGACAATTGTGCGGTCATGCAACACTGTACACAAACTAATAAATGCATCTTTTTTTTCCCCTTTCTTTTTTTACCACCAAAAGAAAGCTCCTATTTGTGTATTTAATCACCACTGGGTTTTTTATTTTTTGCAAATTAAACGAATAAAGACTGAAAATTTTGAAGAAAAAAAAAAATAAACAAACTTTTTCATAGTTTGTTATAAAGGTTTACAAACGAGTAACATTTTTCTCCTTCACTGATGGCCACTGTTGGACATTCAGTACATAATATAACATATAACTGGGTACTGACATTTATCGGTAAAGTTGATCCAGGGAAAATCCAATTACCTCCCGGGGGGTGGGATCCACCCCCCCCCCACCTCCCGGGAGGTAATCGGATTTTCCCTGGGGGTTGTTTTTTCCCTGCTGGAGCAAATTGGATCGTACTTTGCTGGGGTTTTTCCTTCCTCTGGATCAACTGTGGGTATAGAATTGTGTAGATTTGATAAGATTTTTTTTTTTTTCCACCCCTTTTATTGGTTGGACTAGATGGACTTGTGCCTTTTTTTTTTTCAACCAGGTTAACTATGCAACACTGATGAGGAGGCACTGGTGGGCACAGATTGGCAGCACTGGTGGGCACAGATTGGGACTGTCCCTTTTACAGAAGCCGGTTAATCGGCTCTCTTCTCCTTTCCTCGCGCTGTCAGCACGAGGAAAGGAGTGCCGTTAATTGGCTTCGATTTACATCCGTGATCAACTGTGATTGGACACAAGCTGATCACATGGTAAAGAACCGCTGATTGGCGCTTTACCTGAATCTGTGACCGGAGGGCGTGCCGCCATCATATGATGGTGTCCCAGAACTAGCCAGCCGCGCTGTATCGATCATTCGGTCATACTGCGGTCGGCAAGTGGTTATAGGACAGTGATGGTGAACCTTGGCACCGCAGATGT
The DNA here is from genome assembly GCA_028564925.1 of Lithobates sylvaticus. NCBI lineage: Eukaryota > Metazoa > Chordata > Amphibia > Anura > Ranidae > Lithobates > Lithobates sylvaticus. The sequence continues at coordinate 587,362,635 of CM053029.1, forward strand.
TTTGGAACTACATTTCCCATGATGTTCAACTACACTGCAGAGTGCATGAGCATCATGGGAAATGTAGTTCCAAAACATCTGGGTCCATCACTGTTATAGGATGAGAGATTATATATATATATATTATATATATATATATATATATATATATATATATATATATTTATTTTTTTATTTTTTAATTTTTTTTTTTTTTTTTTTTTTAAAAAAAATAAATAAAAAAAAAAAAAAAAAAAAACACCCTTCAGCCTTTAGATCCACTTTATAGAGGAAGAGTCATAAAACATAAAAAATAAATAAAAAATTACATTAACAATAACTATTGCTGTAAATGGTCTATAGACATTAGCGGCTTTTTATTTTATTTTTTTGCAGAGGAAATCTTATTTATACATTTTAACTTAATATAATAACACAAGTGGGAGTACTAAATTGTCAGCGAAGAAATGAAATCTTCTCAGCAGACTTCCCTGGGAATTGGGATGCCGAGACATCAGCAGGAAGTGTTCTGACAATAATCAAGTGCAAATTCTTAAAGGGAAAGTAGAATCTAAATTTCAGACAATTCATGTTTTTAGTGAATACGGTTTACCCCAAAGCTGAACTCCAAAAAAACAAAACACTTGAATAGCAAGGGATATATGCTTGTTTAAAGTGGTTGTAAACCCTCGTTTACAACTTTAGCTTACAGGTAAGCCTATATTAAGGCTTACCTGTAGCTAACAAGGATATCTCCTAAACCTGCACAGTTTAGGAGATATACCTGTATTTGCATGTGCCGACGTCATGCGGCACATGCGCACTTGCACTATGCCGATGCTTCAGTTGTACCGTGCCGATCTCGTGCGCATGCGCGGAGTGACGGCATCGCGGCTCTGGCAAAATCACAGCGCCAGAGCCGCGATACCCGGAAGTCACTCCGGGGAGAACATGTCGGCGGTCGGAGGGGGAGAAGAGGACCGATGCCGGGGCTTCGATCTCAGGTAAGTGATACATAATTAGCTAGTATGCTATGCATACTAGCAAATTATGCCTTTGTCTTGCAGGTTTTTATTTTTTTACGTTTTTTTTTTTTTTAAAGAGGGTTTACTTCCTCTTTAAGTCCCCTGTTCTCATAGGCTCTCCACGCTGATAGAAAGGTCCTAGCAGAGTCTCCACTGCAAGGGAGGTCTTTTTTCGTTTTTAAGGCCCCCCATTATACTTGTGCAACTTGTCCTGTGACTTGGGACTGCAAAGTCGCATGACAAGTTGTACCCCATGATTTCCAATCAGTACCGTTCCTATCTGTGCGACTTCAAAAAAGTAGTCCCTGTATTACTTTGATCTGACTTTGATGCGAGTTGGAGGTCCATAGACATCAAGTTTACACAGGCATTCCCTGAAATCGCTATAAAAAAATAAAAAATATATGACTTTGAAGTCGCTGTAGTGTGAAAAGGGCCTAATTGTAAAGTCTCAGGGCCAGTTCACAGCATAGAAACAGTCCGGTTGCGTTCCAGATGCTTTTCTGCATACGTGTTTTGATCCGTTTTCGATGCAGTCCAGTGCATTCCCCCCCCCCTCTTTTCTCAACCTTAAATAAAGACATTTGTGTTCCAGTGCATTTATGTGCGTTTTACAGCATTCCTGTACAGTTCAGTGTAGGAAAAATGCTGCATATTCTACTTTTTTTTTCTGGAACCGGAATGGCAAGCACTGTTGTGAACCATTTGTATTTATTTTATACTAGTAATGGCGGCGATCAGCAACTTATAAATGGGACTGATACTGCAGCGGGCAATCTAACACTAACTGACTGCCACTCTGCATACAGTGATCAGTGATAATACTATACACCATCACTGTACTAATGACACTGGCTGAGAAGGGGTTAACATCTAGGGCAGTGATGGTGAACCTTGGCACCCCAGATGTTTTGAAACTACATTTCCCATGATGCTCTACTACACTGCAGAGTGCATCATGGGAAATGTAGTTCCAAAACATCTGGAGTGCCAAGGTTCACCATCACTGATCTAGGGGGGGGATCAAGGGGTAAATGTGTGCCTAACAATTTTTATTATTCCCCCCCCCCCCCCCCCACAGTAAACAAAACATACACAGTGTTAACTGTTTTTACTAAGCAATGTGCCGGGTTTTAAAACAAAAAAATAAAATTAAAAAAAGGCACATCGTTGTTGTCTGTAGAGAGCCCTGTGTTGCTTACCAACACAGGGCTCTCTCCTGTCACTCGCTCAGCCAACGTCAGCCATAAAACATTGGCCCGGGACCCACTGATCAGCCTGTGATGTAGCAAATGTCAGCACAGCTGGGGGCGGCTGGCGCACACCCCCTACACAGAAAAACGTAAATATAGGATTGTATATGCAAAATGCATAGATTTATGCAATCCTGCGCAGCAGAATTGCCCTGTAGCAATAAAGCTACAGGTGGAGGTCGGCAAGTAGTATTTACTATTATCTGTTGGTATTGGCCACACAGACAAACCAGAAAACACATTTTTTTTACATGAGTCAGCCAACACAATACATGACACAAAGGCCAGCAAGACCACAACCACTGTAAAACAGGAAGCAGAGCCTGCTTATGTATTGAGCAAATATGGCGGCCCCCGTGTACATAAATCATATAAAATTAAAAAAAAATATAAAGAGATATATATATATATATAGTGATCTTCGGGGACAATAGCTCCACGGGATTAAGTGCATAAACCAATAGTTTTATAACAAAAGACATTTACTTGTAAGAAAAAAAAAAATCAAAAATAAGGCTTTCTTCAGCGCACAGGCAAAAATACAAAACAAAGTCTGCTTAACTTCAGCATAAAAGAAAATCAGCTTATCTTCAGCACAGAAACAAATTTAAGGAAAACACATACGGTTTTGTAGCTGGGTCTTTAGCAGCCTCCAAAACATCCACACAGCTCAACCAACAGGTGTAATTACCTACTCCTCCTCACACCAACAACTCTTCCCTACTTCCTGTCTTATGAGCTGTCTTCCTGGAGGCCCTTAACCCCCTGTGCGCTGAATCCCTGTGGTCAGGGAGGGAGGCTCTTTCCCACCCGAATATCTCTTCAGAGCCTCCCAAATAACTTATTATTAACATAGACAGGACTGCGAGTCAGTCCTCTCCTGCTCGGCTACTCCCGGAACCCCTCCCCCATTGTGGGTGACCCCCTGAGCAACGCTGCTACTCCCTTAAAGGGACCACAAACCAAATACTGGTGCTACATAGCACCCGTCCAGGACCCAACCTTGGCATCCTGTACAATATATATATATATATATATATATATATATATATATATATATATATATATATATATATATATATATATATATATATATATATATATATATATATATATAAAAATTTCTACTTTTACAAATGTATAAATAAAGTTGGCATTGTGCCTTTTTACTCAATTTAGATTTTTCTCTATATACATTATTCTGCCATTCAAAAAGTCCAAGGGGGCGTCCCCCCATATGCATTTTTATGATATATATTATTAATATAAAAGAGAAGAAAAGACGTTACTCTCCCCTTAAAAAACGGTAATAATCCCGCCATCACCTACATAATAACACAAGCCTCATTTGCATTCTTTTACCGAATCAGCAGCAAAGAGTTAACGAATACACCCAAAAGGCATAATAAAATGATTGCTCCAGTCTTCAAGGTGACAGAAGGAAAAATCGGGCCTATTTTGGCTGTGCTTTCCAAGATGTGCAGAAAGTACAGATATACTATGTGTGGCAGTCATCCAACAAACCCGTATTACATTAGAGGGGATCCATCATGAACATATATTTACATTTCCTACATTCCCTTACAGTTAACTCCTCTATAGAGGAACGGTCTAGGAAAGCCGTACTACAAAAAGATAGACCCAAGCAATGGCAAAACACACAGATATCAGCAAAAGTATGTGAACCTTCAGGAACTACAAAAGGATGGATGATAACAATTCTAAATAGGGAGTAACTAGGATCAGATACACGCATATATATTCTCCATAAGACTGGAAAGGGTTACAGAAGGATTCACGTGGGTTTCAGTTGCGTAGACATTACACATGGAGGTAATCTGGTACTGCCGATACTCTCCCTAAGCACTGGGTGTCCTACACAGATCTATACAAGGGCACACAATACAGTCCTCATCATAAAATCCCCCAACAGGTGACAAAGAACCCTAGACAGGCCATTCTCAGCCAAGGTTCCTCCAGAGGTTGCTAAGGGTTCCATGAGTGGTGGCCGACTGACCTCTCATTTAATGGTGCCAGGGATGGTGGCATGACTCCAATATTCATTTAGCCATTTGTAAAGGTGGTATTCTGACCACCATTGTAAGGGGGTCATTCTTACTGACCGCCAATGGTAAGGGTCATGTCTCCTTCTGAGCCTTGATATAATGGTTTTAGCAAGGCGAGAGAGACTATAGTTCCAAAAGTATTGGGACGCCTGCCTTTACACACACATGAACTTTAATGGCATCCCAGTCTTAGTCCGTAGGGTCCAATATTGAGTTGGCCTTTACAGCTATAACAGCTTCAACTCTTCAGGGAAGTCTGTCCACAAGGTTTAGGAGTGTCTATGGGAATGTTTGACTATTCTTCCAAAAGCGCATTTGTGAGGTCAGGCACTGAGGTTGTATAAGAAGAAGACCTGGCTCTCAGTCTCCACTCCAATTCATCCCAAAGGTGTTCTATAGGGTTGAAGTCAGGACTCTGTGCAGGCCAATCAAGTTCCTCCACCCCAAACTCGCTCATCCATGTCTTTATGAACCTTGCTTTGTGCAGTGGTGCACAGTCATGTTGGAACAGGAAGGGGCCGTCCCCAAACTGTTCCCTCAAAGTTAGGAGTATGAAATTGTCCAAAATGTCTTGGTATGCTGACGCCTTAAGAGTTCCCTTCACTGGAACTAAGGAAAGATTGGGTGTCCACCCTATATGTGTGTAGTGTTATAGGTCAACCCACATCCCTATTTGAAATAGAAAGAAAAACACTCTGGTGGGAGTGTGTGTATCCTCAGTGGGATTTTTAAATAGGGTTGCCAACACTTAATAAAAAAGTAAGGAAATTACTAAAATAGGTATTTATTGAAAAAACAAATTCCATTTAAAATCAATCTATGTAGCCATTTTGAACAACATACGCATAGGACATCATTAAAACCAACTCTATTGAAAATATATATGACAATAGAAATAACGCATGTGGAACTAAGGCCCCTTTCACACTTGTGCGACTTCAAAGTCGCGTGATTGCCGCGATTTCAAGGAATGCCTGTGTAAGTGGCATCAAAATCGGACCAAAGTAGTGCAGAGACTACTTTGAAGTCATACTAATTAAGTCGTACTAATATGAATGGCTGTCATTGGAGATCATGGGGAACGACTTGTCATGCAACTTTGCAGTCCCAAATCGTGGGACAAGTCGTATAAGTGTGAAAGGGGACTAAGGGGCCAAGCCCAACCCCCTGAAAAACAACCCCACACCATAATCCCCCCTTCCACCAAATGGTTGGTTGTTATAGCTGCAAAGGGGGGGCCAACTCAATCTACGAGTAAGACTGGGATGCCATTAAAGTAAGTGTGTGTGTATATATATATATATATATATATATATATATATATATATATATATATATATAATTTCCATTTTTTTTTTTTTTTTTTTTCCCCATGAAGGTTACACTTTAAGCAAAATATACATTGAAAAAAAAAAAAAAATAATAAAAAAAAAAGAAGAAGAATAATATTGTCCAAAACAGCTTCTCTGGTCTGATCCGAAAACAAGTGGTGAAGTTACTAAAGAGACCGGCTCCACATTTCCTTCAATCAATATCATTTTATATCGTGATTTCCAACACGTTATTTTCTTTGCCAAATACAAGTCTTTATTTATTACTACTTTGATAAAGAGCAGGTCCTATTTTCGAAGCAATTCATGCAGAACGGCCAGATAATTCCTAAAGTTCGATAATTATTTTCTCAAAACCATATGCACATCCTGAAGAGAGAAGTTTGAGCCTGGGCCCATCACGGAGAACATTAGAGTCCACGCTTTAGTCCCACAGCCAAAACGTGGCGAAAAAAGTGACCGAAATGGAATGTTCCCCGAATGTAAACCCTGGCTATTAGATGTGTTTTTCACAATGTGTTTACCAACCATTGTCCCCAAAGACAAGACTATAGAAGCTAGCGAGAGCGGAACATCTGGATACACCTCTAGGTGACTATACGACGATCGCTCTGGGAGCGCCGTCACCCAATTAAACGCTTTGTTTGGCGGTCACATTATTAATGAGACTCTGAGCACACCGAGGGATCAGACAAGTGCGGCTATACCAAGTGCTAGGTTGTTATTAACCCTTTCCATTCACAGAACACTCTGCTCCCTTCCATTCACAGAACACTATACTCAACGGCTGGAGAAAATCTAAAATTGAGGAACTCAGGAGTCATGCAGCTGTGGACTGATTCTTTTAACAATAATATGGAGGGGAAAAAAATAAAATAAAAATAGAAAAATCAAGAGAAAATGTTAAAATAAAAAACAAACTCAGAAGCATTTAAAAATAAATTATTAATAATAATACACACACACAAGCAATAAATCCAAATTGGAAAGACTGAAACTAGTCAGAACACTTGCTTTTTGAAAGAAGAAGAAGAAGAAGAAGAAGAAGAAGAAGAAGAAGAAGAAGAAGAAGAAGAAGAAGAAGAAGAAGAAGAAGAAGAAGAAGAAGAAGAAGAAGAAGAAGAAGAAGAAGAAGAAGAAGAAGAAGAAGAAGAAGAAGAAGAAGAAGAAGAAGAGAAGAAGAAGAAGAAGAAGAAGAAGAAGAAGAAGAAGAAGAAGAAGAAGAAGAAGAAGAAGAAGAAGAAGAAGAAGAAGAAGAAGAAGAAGAAGAAGAAGAAGAAGAAGAAGAAGAAGAAGAAGAAGAAGAAGTATGAACAGAAAAGAATAAACAAAGAAAACACACACACACACACACACACACACACACACACACACAGGAAAAAAATAGTACAAAAACAAATTAAGAAACAAAGAAGAAGCCCAAAACACATGAGCAATAGTTGTACAGGTTAAAAAAAAAAAAAAAAACACCTAGAGAAATCTTACAGGTAAACAAATAACACCCAGAGAAGTCTTAATTAAAGCACTGAAAAGTAGATTCAAACTAAAAATTTGTCATGAAGTCATGGCCTGATTTTTAACAACAATATGAACAAAAAAAAAAAAGAAAGAAGAAAGAAGAAAGAAGAAAGAAGAAACCAAGAAAACTGTAAGCCATAGCAATGAAAAAATAAAATAAATAAAAACACACACACACCACACACAATCCTGGGAAACCTAAAATTAAAGCACTAACTAGTCATGGTCTGAGTTGTAACAATAATATGAAAAAAAGCTCAGAAACAAACCTGGAAAGTCTAAACAAAAAACACAGAAAACTACTCATGAAAGTAATGGCTTAATTTTAAACAATAATAAACAAAACAAAAAAAAATAAAAAAAAAGGGAAGAAGGACGAAAAACAAAATCCACAAACGAAAGCAAAGAAAAAAAACAAAAAAAAAAACCTCTATGAACTTAAAAACTAGTCAATATAGATTTTAAAATAAAAAATATAGTCAATATTAATTTATAATAAGAATGGAAAAAAAAAAATACAAACAGAAGTAAAAATAAATAAAGAATCTAAATATAAATTAAAGCCCTAAAACTTGTCATGAAGCCATGGATCAATAACAAAAAAAAAAAATTAAAAGGAAAAAAAAATAAAAATAAAAAAAAAATGAATAAATTACAAGTCAGCTAGAGCTCCTTGGGGGGAAAAACAAACAAAAAGCACCATCACCCGCCAAAACAAAGCACTTCACATGAATAAATAAAACATCATATTATGTTCAGCGCTCCATGCACTCCATCATGCAGAATATCTACAAAATCTCACATCAGTTCCTTAGTAGAAGTCACACATTAGTAGATGAAGCGTTATGTGAACAGACGGTCTAATAATGCTCAGGAAATATCAATAAATCTTATACATACTGTACATGCGTGCCCTCACTGTACACGCGTGCCCTCACTGTACATGCGTGCCCTCACTGTACACGCGTGCCCTCTGTTGATCTGAAAGCCCTACAATACCATCCCGAGGAAGGGCAGAGGATAGGGAGGCAGCTATACCAGCTGTACGGGGATATTAGATGCTTGAACGAGGCACAAACATTCCAGGAGATGAATCCCGAGAAGATATCTGCCCACACTATACAATCATTCCAGAAGCAGCACACCTCGTCTTCTTACTGAAAAGCCTGTCCCCGAGGACCACGGCACATGACAGTCCCACAACACACCGATGAGGAAAAAAAAACACTTTTGTTTCCATTTACACCGACCTCAATATATTCCAGGAGATTCACCTTCACCTCAATGACAATCTGATGAAGTTCTATGTATGAAACGCTGGGCATTTTTTTGCAGTAACACGAAGATGTGATGAGGTGTAGATCGAGGACCAGATAGTGGGGATGGACAATAATACCTGGAGAACAACGGTCCTGGGAGTCACATGTGAAAGGGACACTTCCAGGCAAAACCTGGAGAAGTCCCTGGAAATCAGGACTGGGGAAAGCTTTACCAATAAGGTGACATTTTCAGGTGGAACTTCATCCCTTCTAGTAGGAGTCCTCGGAGCTGTCAGTCATGACATTGGTGTCAAGCGTGATGTGAGGACAGGGACAACCAGCACCTTTCAATTGGGGTACTCAGTACATGCAGGTGGGGGCACTAGGGACATGTATACGAGGGAACTTGGGGACACCCCAGGACTTGACGATGGAGAGGAGAACTTGGGGACACCCAGGACTTGACGATGGGCGAGGAGAACTTGGGGACACCCGGGACTTGACGATGGGCGAGGAGAACTTGGGGACACCCAGGACTTGACGATGGGCGAGGAGAACTTGGGGACACCCAGGACTTGACGATGGGCGAGGAGAACTTGGGGACACCCAGGACTTGACGATGGGCGAGGAGAACTTGGGGACACCCAGGACTTGACGATGGGCGAGGAGAACTTGGGGACACCCAGGACTTGACGATGGGCGAGGAGAACTTGGGGACACCCAGGACTTGACGATGGGCGAGGAGAACTTGGGGACACCCAGGACTTGACGATGGGCGAGGAGAACTTGGGGACACCCAGGACTTGACGATGGGCGAGGAGAACTTGGGGACACCCAGGACTTGACGATGGGCGAGGAGAACTTGGGGACACCCAGGACTTGACGATGGGCGAGGAGAACTTGGGGACACCCAGGACTTGACGATGGGCGAGGAGAACTTGGGGACACCCAGGACTTGACGATGGGCGAGGAGAACTTGGGGACACCCAGGACTTGACGATGGGCGAGGAGAACTTGGGGACACCCAGGACTTGACGATGGGCGAGGAGAACTTGGGGACACCCCAGACTTGAAGAGGGGGAAACATGAAATGTGAAGACTGTGGTCCTCAGATCATATATAGGGAGGTCTTCAGTAACCTCAGGACATGTATATGGAGACACTGGGGGATACCCAGGACATGAGGATGGGGGGGCACTTGGTACACCAAGTATGGGGGCATGTGAAATGTGCAGAATGTGGTCCTTGGAACATGTATATGGGGACAATCAGGACATGAGCACTTGGAACGTGTAAATGGGTCCCTCAGACCAAGTCTATGGGGATCCTCGGGTCATGTGGGTTGGGCACTCAGGATCCTCAGAAGATATAGATCGGGGGCCCTTAGGACATGCGGACAGGGGCACTCGGGATCTTCAGAACATGTGGACAGGTGGAACTTGGCACGTGAAAATTTGAAGCACAAGGGAATTTTAGGACATGCCAACGTTGGCACTTCGGACGTTGTATGTGGAGACCCTCGGGACATGTATGTGGAGACCCTCGGGACATGTATGTGGGGGGATCCCTCGGGACATGTATGTGGGGGACGCTCCTGGCTGACACTTGACAGTCCCCCGAGAAGTCAGGAAACGACAGTTGGAAATGACAGTTGCCCCCCTGGCTCTGCAGGACAGAAGTTGGACCCATAGAGGACACAGTGTATCTCTTCTGGGAATGGGAAGAAATAAAAACAATGGCAGCACATGGAGAGCCCCTCCCCCCAGTAAAGAGCTGAGTGTAGTCACTGTATACAATGTATACCCCTCCCCTCCCCCTCACCTCAGGGCTCCTCCGCCGCCGGACTCCTTCTCTTCTCAGCGGACCCTTCCTGCTCTTCCTTGGACGTGACCCTCCGCCTCAGCCGCTTCACCTCCTGGAACTCTGAGGAAGGGAGGGGGGACTGAAGAGGGCGGATCACTCCGCGCCAAAGGCCCGGTTGATGACGTCAGCTTCAGCTTTCCCGAGCTTAGATCCCGCAGGAACGGAACGCACAGCCCCGCCGTTGGGGGGGGTCGCGGTGACCTGGCGGCTGAGAGGCCCAATAGGGTGTTCCGCGCTCCGCTTTGTCACTGTTCATAAACGGGGACACGATCGCAGGAACGGGGCCGCTAAAGCTTGACAGTTCGCACGTTGGATTCCTCTTAGCAACCGGTGACGTCATCCACCCCACAGCCCCGGGCGATTGGCTGTGAGAGTGACAGGAGACCAAGGGAAGGGAAGGAAGGAGGGCGTGAATGACGTGCACTTCGACCAATGAGACAGGCGTAGGGGGCGGGGTCAGCAGGGCCCGCCCATGTTCAATGTTTTTATCAGCTGTTTGGTAAGGTGTGCGAGATCCGCTGGGTGTAACCGGTCAGCTGTGCTCAGGAGGCGTAGGATCGAATCCTGGCTCCGGACTCAGGAGCCTTCTACTGCAATCACAGTCATTGCCACACTATTATTATAAATTATTATGATGATCATTATTATTATTTTATATTATATAATTATCAGTATTATTATATGTTATATTATTAAATGTTAACTATTATCATTTTTATTTTATATTATTATATGTTAACTAATATTCATATTATTATTTTATCTTATATTATTATGATTATATATTACTGTATATTATTGTTGTATTTAATTGTAAATGTTATATTGTTATTATCATCCTAAGATTTTTATTATTATATTATTATTTTCATCATTATTATTGTTATCAATATGATTATTATATGTTATATTGCTATTATATGTTACCTATTATTGTTGTTATTATTATCATTATTATTTTATCTTAACTATTATTGTTATTAATATTATTTTTTATTTATCTTATATTATTGTATATTACTGTATTTTCTTGCTGTCTTTAATTGTATATGTTATATTATTATTATCGTTACCAATATGATTATTATATGTTATGTTGCTATTATATGTTAACTATTATTGTTATTATAATATATTATTATTATCATTCTTAATTTATATTATTATATGTTAACTATTATTGTTATTATTATTTTTCTTATATTATTATCATATATTACTGTATATTATTGTTTATATGTTATATTATTATCATCATAATCATCATTTTTATTATATGTTATATTATTATCATCATCATCATCATTATTATTGTTGTTATCAATATGATTATATGCTATGGTGCTATTCTATGTTAACTATTGTTATTATTATCATTATCTTATCTTATCCTGTCTTATATTATCTTTATTGTTGTCATTATTATTATTATCACGATTATTGTTACTTTATTATGTATCAATCGGTATTTTTCAGATAATTTATCTGGAGAAAGGGGGGAGGGGATATATATATATACCGTGTTTCCCCGAAAGTAAGACAGTGTCTTACTTTCTTTTTATCCCTAAAAGCCCCACTATGTCTTACTTTCGGGGTATGTCTTACATTATGGGGCACATAGCACATTATGGGGCAGATAGCACATCAGGGCACATCATGGGGCACATAGCAGATCAGGGCACATTATGGCACATTATGGGGCACATAGCACATCAGGGCACATTATGGGGGGCACAGCACATCTGGGCACATTATGGGGCACAGCACATCTGGGCACATTATGGGGCACAGCACATCTGGGCACATTATGGGGCATGGGGCACATTAGGGCATCAGGGCATGGGGCACATTAGGGCATCAGGGCATGGGGCACATTAGGGCATCAGGGCATGGGGCACATCTGGGGATCTTACTTGCGAGCAGAGTAGCGCAGGAAGCGTCTATCTGTCATATGTTGTCTCTCATGTCACGCTGCCCGCTCCCTGGCGGCCCCTCCTCTCTTCTCGTCTATCCCAGATGATGTCTCAAGCCAATGGGGATTGACGAGAAGAGAGGAGGGGCCGCCGGGGAGCGAGCAGCGCTGAGTGACATGAGAGACAACGTATGACAGATAGACGCTTCCTGCGCTACTCTGCATCTCATTCGGCTCTGGTCTCTGCAGGCAAATCCCCCGTGTTTCCCCGATAGTAAGACATACGTCTTACTTTCGGGGTACGGCTTACATTAGCTGTCCCCTCTGACACTCCCGATACGTCTTACTATCGGGGGTGTCTTACTATCGGGGAAACACGGTATGTATGTATGGGCTTCAAAATATTTTACCCTTTCGCTGCCAGAGCAATTTTTGCATTTTTTCTTTGCTTACATGTTTAAAAAATATTTTTTAGGTCTGGAGATTACATAAACCCCACCCCCCCCCAAAAAAACAGTATATGTTTCCTGACACTCTGGAGAATAAAATAGTGGTAGTTCCATGTTTTATGTATGTTACACAATATTAGTGCAATGGTTTAGGAAACACATTTTCAGTAAAAAAAAAATACTATAAAGTAAATTTTAGGGCACATAAATGGAACAAATTACCCAATTGTTTGGTAAAATATTATAGATGAGGTTGCGTTCGGTAAACATGTTAAGCTTTAACCACTTCAGCCCCAGAAGGATTTGCTCACTTCCTGAGCAGGCCATTTTTTTTTTTGCGATTCGGCACTGCGTTGATTTAACTGACAATTGCGCGGTCGTGCGACGTGGCTCCCAAACAAAATTGACGTCCTTTTTTTTCCCCCACAAATAGAGCTTTCTTTTGGTGGTATTGATCACCTCTGCGGTTTATATTTTTTGCACTATAAACAAAGAAATTGACAATTTAAAAAAAAAAAAACATTATTATTTTTTTTTTTTTTTTACTTTCTGCTATAATACATATCCACACGCCCGATATATCACATGCACGGACGGACATACTCCTACGGCGATTCACGCTATCCAGCCACCTTGCCGCAGTATAACTGCAGCGGGTGGTCGGGAAGCGGTTAAAATTGTGTGCGCCTGTGAAATGGCGACAAACTTTGGTCCCCTATATTTTCCATAGGCAATGCTTTCAAAGCCCCTACAGGTCATCAAGTTTAGAGTTTACCGTGAATGACTGCTGGAATTATTTCTCCAGTGTGTGCGGCAATATGTAAAATGCGTATCACTATTTACATTTATTTGCACTACGTTCGTACGTGCGTGTATGTGAGTTTGGGGAGCCACAAAAATATTGTGGGGTGAATTATAAGTACATGGCTGTAACTTTGATTAAAAAACATATTTTTTTTTTTAACCGGATCCCAACCGGCTCACGCAGATATACTGCGGCAGAATGGCTCCCCTGGGCGAAACCCCAGTACAGGTATGTCCTTCTGCTTTTCGGTCACCAGAGGGCGCCCATGCGTACCCGCTGCATGGCGGGGCACCTGATGTGCATAGCCGGCAGGCACGATCACCGCCGGCCACGTGCGATCGCCAGCACGGGGACTTGTGTGTGTAAACGCAGAAATCCCTGTGCTGTCAGGGAAGAGGAAACGTTTGTTCCTACAAAGTAGGAAAAACTATATGTCTCCTCTCATAGTCACTCCCATTCCCACACAGTTAGAACACACTGAGGGAACACACAGTTAACCCCTTGATGGACCCCCTAGTGTTAACCCCTTCCCTGCCAGTGACATTTACACAGTAATCCGTGCATATTTATAGCACTGATCGCTGTATAATTGTCAATGGTCCCAAAAAAGTGTCTGATCTGTCTGTCACAATGTCGCAGTACCACTAAAAATCGTAGATCACCGCCATTACTAGTAAAAAAATAAATGAATAATAAAAATGCCATAAATCTTTCCCATAGTTTGTAGATGTTATAACTTTTGCGCAAACCAATAAATATGCGCTTATTCCACCAAAACCACTGCCGCTTGTTGCAGTGGTCAAAGGAATCTTCTCTTTTCTGTGTATCCTGTGTTATTCATCCATTATCAACCCTTTTGTGCCACCACCACCACCTTGCGAAATGGTCACTCACCACTCTGGTTCATTAGATGGATAACCACTCCATTAATCGGCCAAACTCTCCTTGTTACAGACCATCAGATTATAGACCACCAGATATATCCAAAGCTCATAAAAAAGCATATATAGCAATCATGGTATAGTATATCAAACCAATGTTTATTTAAAATTTTAAAACAAAATTGCACTCATATGAAATGGTGCCCCAAGCCGGCACTAAGCTTGTCCAGCCATGTGTGTAGGTATCAGATTGGGTAAGTATAGGGTTTGCCAAAAGAAACGCACTCACCAAATGACTATGCCTACACTTTCGTGACAGGCTACTGCGCATAAGGGTCCCACCAAGGGGGTCAGTTGAATTTTCCACAGATCAGTTGTATAACATGTTAACTGATTGGAAACTTTAGATTCATCCCATTTATACCTCTTTGACTTTTGATTTCTGGTCTCATGGATCTAATCTTATTTATCTTTCTTTCTGTCTAAGCAAAGCAGTAAATTATTGTGATAGATGTAGAGTGACCTCTTTAAACTCCCAGGCTGTGATCAGTTTTCAGATCTGGTGGGACCCTTATGCGCAGTAGCCTGTCACAAAAGTGTAGGCATAGTCATTTGGTGAGTGCATTTCTTTTGGGATAGGAGAAACGTATCACTGTGGTGTGGTGGAAGATTTCAGAAGAATTGATTTTACACTTTAAATTATCACATGTGGAACTTCTCACTGATTTTCATCAAAATATCACTTGGTTCAGCGGCTTTTGTTGAACTTTAATTATCCGCTGATATTTGATTTGCACATTAGATTTACTTATTAATTATTTTTGATCTGTATTGTGTTATATATTTTTATCACTGGACACTGAGAGGTGTGTTGTGTGATTTACACATAGAGTTTAGTTTATTATTGTATGTTCTATATATTTTTGCACTGTATTTGCACAGATATATGATATATTTTGCAGCGCCACTATTTGCTGTGAATCTTTTGAGTTTTAAGGTTTATATGTAAATTCACCTAAACACGTATATATATTGTTGTTGTTTTTTTCTTAATAATTGTTTTTTTCATAACACTGTTTGGTTATTACATTGAGAGCACAAATCCACATCAGCAAAACAGTTTAAGTGGTGATATCACAGGATCAGCACAGGAGAGGAGTAATTTAGGGGATTAAAGTTTTTTAGTTAGCACAATCAATGTTATTTACCTATATTTTTTTTCTAAATCCATGCACGGGTTTTTTGATTGCAGCACACTATAATAATATATAGTAAATTTGATGCGCCGGTACCTTTATACACTTTTCTAAATATACGCTTATTACTTTTTTTTTTTTAACCAAAAATATGTAGAAGAATACGTATCGGCCTAAACTAATGAAGAAATGTGTTTTTAAAAAAAAAATTGGGAGTATATTTATTATAGCAAAAAAGTTAAAATATTGTTTTATTTTTCAAAATTGTCGCTCTTTTTTTTTGTTTATAGCGCAAAAAATTAAAATCGCAGAGGCGATCAAATACCACCAAAAGAAAGCTTGATTTATGAGGGAAAAAAAAGGACGCTAATTTCGTTTGGGTACAGCATCGAACAACCACACAATTGTCAGTTAAAGCGACACAGTGCCGAATCGCAAAAAGTGCTCTGGTCTTTGGTCAGCCAAATGCTCCGGGGGGGGGTGAAGTGGTTAAAAAAAAAAATTGGGGGATATTTATCATAGCAAAAAGTAAAAAAGGGGCCAACGCCAGCCCCTGAAAAACAACCCCACACCATAATCCCCCCTCCACCAAATGATTTGGACCAGTGCACAAAATCCCCCTACCCTTTAAATTTCCCCTCAAACAAAAATGCATTCTTCTCACTCCAAATTCCCAGCTTCCAGCACAAATACTCCCTAATCATCCCTACTAGCACAAACCCCCCCCCCCCCCCCCCCCAAAAAAAAAAAATATATATTTCCCCTCTGCCATATTACTTTTATATCACAAATCCCCCCTCCTTGCACAAATCCTCCCCCCCACCTCACATGATACCATGGTGCCCAGGGCAACTGCCCCCTCATGCCCCCCCCCTTGTCCCAGCCCTGCATTTAGCTATCCTTTCAGCTATCCCCAAAAATTCCTCCCAATACCCCCCCATTCCCAAAGGAGACCATTTCTCCTCCTCTCCTATCCTTTAAAGTAAGAATTTCTCCCAATTGCCTGCTAAGAATAATTTCTCCCTACTTCCTATGCAAAAATTTCTCCCCCCCCCCCCCCCTTACAAAAATTTCCCCTTACAAAAATTTACAACTCTTCCTCTCCCAAAAGCGGTGCAGCTTTCCTGGCCTATTAGTAGGTACAGAAGGTGGAAGACAGCAGACTGGCACTCAGCACTCTACATCTCTATATCTGAGCTCCCAGGATCCTGGGCACCGGAGGCACTTAAGACAACTTTTAGAAGTATTCACACTTATCCAAGGGTGCCTTCATGTAATTCCTATGACAAGTTTGGGTATTTATCAACCATGATAGGTTTACTTTAATATGATATATAGTAAGATATCATCTCAGGAATTGTGTTAGTAACTCCAGATCTGGGCAGCTTCAGGCAGTGCAAAAAAATTGTTATTGTACTGGGACCCAACATAAGATTGACAAAAAGTTAGCAAAGCCACGCAAAGAATAAGCAAATAATAGAAAAAAATAAATGAGGGTCCATGTGCATTTTATCACTGATTTATATTAAGAGCACGAGAGGTTTGTTGGAGTTGACCTTTAACCACTTCAGCCCCGGCCGATTTTACCCCCTTCCTTACCAAAGCACTTTTTGCGATTCGGCACTGCGTCGCTTTAACTGACAATTGCGCGGTCGTGCGACGTTGCACCCAAACAAAATTGACGTTCTTTTTTTCCCACAAATAGAGCTTTCTTTTGGTGGTATTTTATCACCTCTGCGGCTTTTATTTTTTGCGCTATAAACAAAAGAAGAGCGACAATTTTGAAAAAAAACACAATTTTTTTTAAAATTTTTGCTATAATAAATATCCCAATTTTTTTAAAAAACAATTTTTTTACTCAGTTTAGGCCGATACGTATTCTTCTACATATTTTTGATTAAAAAAAAAAAATCGCAATAAGCGTATATAGATTGGTTTGCGCAAAAGTTATAGCGTCTACAAAATAGGGGATAGATTTATTGCATTTTTTTTTTATTACTAGTAATGTCGGCGATCTGCGATTTTTTTTTTCGTGACTGCGACATTGCGGCGGACACTTCGGACACTTTTGACACATTTTTGGGGCCATTCACATTTACACAGCGATCGTTGCTATAAAATTGCAGTGATTACTGTGTAAATGTGACTGGCAGGGAAGGGGTTAACACTAGGGGGCGCTGCAGGGGTTAATATGTTCCCTATGTGAGTGATTCTAACTGTGGGGGGAGGGGACTCACAAGGGGAGGAGACCGATCGGTGTTCCTCTGTACTGGGAACATGCCATCGGTCTCCTCTCCACTGACAGGACCGTGGATCTGTGCGTTTACACACACAGATCCACGGTCCTGCTGTTTTCCCGGGCAATCGCGGGTGCCCGGCGGACATCGCGGCCGCCGGGCACGCGCACCGGGTCCCGAGCGGCGTGCGCGCACCCCCTGGGCGGCCGGGAATGGGAGGACGTCATATGACGTCCACCCAGGATGGGAGATCCACCTTGTGGACGTCATATGACTATGGGTGGGTAGGGAAGTGGTTAAAAGAATTTATGTATATGGACACGGCTTATGTTATTTTACATTGTTTAAAGGGCACAAATTTTAATTTACTGGAGGTGGAACAAGCAAAAGGAGGCCGTGGAAGAGATATATCCCTGATTAAGATTTAAAGCTAAACTCCTGCCACAAAAACTATAATTTAAATATACACTATTTTACCAAAAGTATTGGGACGACTGCCTTTGCACGCACATGAACTTTAATGGTATCCAGTCTTAGTCCATAGGGTTCAATATTGATTTGGCCCACCCTTTGCAGCTATAACAGCTTCAACTCTTCTGGGAAGGCCGTCCACAAGGTTTAGGAGTGTGTCTATGGGAATGTTTGACCATTCTTCCAGAAGTGCATTTGTGAGGTCAGGTACTGATGTTGACGAGAAGGCCTGGTTCATAGTCTCTGCTCTACGTCATCCCAAAGGTGTTCTATCGGGTTGAGGTCAGGACTCTGTATAGGCCAGTCAAGTTCCTCCACCCCAAACTCTGACATTTATAGGTAAAGTTGATCCAGGGAAAATCCGATTGCCTCTCGGGGGATCAGGAAGGGATTTTTTCCCCTGCTGTAGCAGATTGGAGCATGCGCTGCTGGGGTTTTTCCTTTTTTTTTTTTTTTTTGCCTTCCTCTGGATCAACTGTGGGTATAGAATTTGATATATTGGATTGTACGATATTTTTTATTTTTATTATTTCTTTTTTTATGATTGAACTGGATGGACTTGTGTCTTTTTTCAGCCTAGCTAACTATGTAACTATGTAACTTATCCATGTCTTTATGGACCTTGCTTTGTGCACTGGTCTGAATCGTTTGGTGGGGGGGGTCAATTTTCAGGGGTTGTGTTTGACCCTTTAGTTCCAGTGAAGGGAACTCTTAACGCGTCAGCATACTAAGACATTTTGGACAATTTCATGCTCCCAAATATGTGGGAAAAGTTTGGGGATGGCCCCTTCCTGTTCCAACATGAGCACGCACCAGTTCAAAAAGCAAGGTCCATAAAGACATGGATGAATGAGTTTGGGCAGGAGTAACCCTGGCCTGCACAGAGTCCTAACCTCAACCTCATAGAACACCTTTGGGATAATTTAGAGCGGAGACTACGAGCCAGGCCTTCTCATCCTTATTAGTGCCTGACCTCACAAATGTGCTTCTGGAAGAATGGTCAAACATTCCCATAGACACGCTTCTAAACCTTGTGGACGGCCTTCCCAGATGAGTTGAAGCTGTTATAGCTGCAAAAAGGTGGGAAAACGCAGGATTGAACCCTACGGACTAAGACTGGGTTACCATTAAAGTTCATGTGTGTGTAAAATCAGGTGTCCCAATACTTTTGGTAATATAGTGTATTTCCCATTAGTCAAATGAATAAAAACCTACTTTGGTAAAAGCTCTGTATCAATGATATATACAGTATAAAAATGCACCCACAAGACTGTGGTTTATGATATATATTTTACTTGTTACTATAGTGATAGTTTTATACTCCGCCACTCATACACCTACATTGTATGTGGTTTTATGTAGTAGTGAGGCTGACCGCTGCTATTTTTTGTTTTAGGAATATATTTTTTGGATATATAAAGGTTTATGCTGGCCATGTTAAGTTGTAAGTAATGCAGAGTTTAGTTTCACGGGTCAGGAGGAAGTGATGCGGAGTTTAGGGGTCAGTAGTAAGTGACACGGAGTTTAGGGGGCAGTAGTAAGTGACACGGAGTTTAGGGGTCAGTAGTAAGTGACACAGAGTTTAGGGGTCAGTAGTAAGTGACACAGAGTTTAGGGGTCAGTAGTAAGTGACACAGAGTTTAGGGGTCAGTAGTAAGTGACACAGAGTTTAGGGGGCAGTAGTAAGTGACACGGAGTTTAGGGGTCAGTAGTAAGTGACACGGAGTTTAGGGGTCAGTAGTAAGTGACACGGAGTTTAGGGGTCAGTAGTAAGTGACACAGAGTTTAGGGGTCAGTAGTAAGTGACACGGAGTTTAGGGGGCAGTAGAAAGTGACACAGAGTTTAGGGGTCAGTAGTAAGTGACACGGAGTTTAGGGGTCAGTAGTAAGTGACACAGAGTTTAGGGGTCAGTAGTAAGTGACACGGAGTTTAGGGGTCAGTAGTAAGTGACACAGAGTTTAGGGGGCAGTAGTAAGTGACACAGAGTTTAGGGGGCAGTAGTAAGTGACACGGAGTTTAGGGGGCAGTAGTAATTATTATAATTATTATACAGGATTTATATGGTGCCAACAGTTTACGCAGCGTTTTACAATATAAAAAGGGAGACAATACAGTTATAATACAATAAAATACAAGAGGATTAAGAGGGCCCTGCTCAGAAGAGCTTACAATCTAATAGGGTGGGGCAGGTGGTACAAAAAGTTGTAACTGTGGGGAATGAGCTGATGGAAGTGGTAGAAGATTAGTTGGAGATTTGATAGGCTTTCCTGAAGAGATGAGTTTTCAGGGATCGCCTGAAGGTAGCTAGAGTAGGGGATAGCCGGACAGGTTGAGGTAGCGAGTTCCAGTGGATGGGAGAGGCTCTGAAGAAATCTCGGAGATGAGCATGGGAGGAATAGTAAGTGATGCAGAGTTTACGGGTCGATCAGAGATTTGAATATTTTGTTAAAAAATGGTTGTTTGAGACAACAACAAAAGAGATCAATTCTAACTAAATTCCAACAAAACCAAACATTCTTTTTTGCTGAAAGGGATCATTTGTTTATCAAATTGCCCATTTGGCGTAATTGATTTCAGAAAGATAGGGTTACATTACTTATTAATGACCTGAAATCAGCATCACCTACTCTTGACCCCTGAACTTTGTGTCACTTACTACTGACCCCTGAACTTTGTGTCACTTACTACTGACCCCTGAACTTTGTGTCACTTACTACTGACCCCTGAACTTTGTGTCACTTACTACTGACCCCTAATCTCAATGTCACTTAGTCCTGACCCCTGATCTCAACGGCACTTAGTCCTGACCCCTGAACTCTGCGTCACTTACTACTGACCCCTGAACTCTGCGTCACTACTCACCCCTGAACTCTGCGTCACTACTCACCCCTGAACTCTGCGTCACTACTCACCCCTGAACTCTGCGTCACTACTCACCCCTGAACTCTGCGTCACTACTCACCCCTGAACTCTGCGTCACTACTCACCCCTGAACTCTGCGTCACTACTCACCCCTGAACTCTGCGTCACTACTCACCCCTGAACTCTGCGTCACTACTCACCCCTGAACTCTGCGTCACTACTCACCCCTGAACTCTGCGTCACTACTCACCCCTGAACTCTGCGTCACTACTCACCCCTGAACTCTGCGTCACTACTCACCCCTGAACTCTGCGTCACTACTCACCCCTGAACTCTGCAACATTTTCTCCTGACCCCTGAACTCTGCATCACTTACTACTGACCCCTGAACTCTGCGTCACTTACTCCTGACCCCTGAACTCTGCACCATTTTCTCCTGACCCCTGAATTCTGCACCATTTTCTCCTGACCCCTGAACTCTACGTCACTTACTCCTGACCCCTGAACTCTGCGTCACTACTGACCCCTGAACTCTGCACCATTTTCTCCTGACCCCTGAACTCTGCTTCACTTTTTACTGACCCCTGAACCCAACGTCACTTACTCCTGACCCCTGAACTCTGCACCATTTTCTCCTGACCCCTGAACTCTATGTCACTTACTCCTGAACCCTGAACTCTGCGTCACTACTGACCCCTGAACTCTGCACCATTTTCTCCTGACCCCTGAACTCTGCTTCACTTATTACTGACCCCTGAACCCAACGTCACTTACTCCTGACCCCTGAACTCTGCACCATTTTCTCCTGACCCCTGAACTCTACGTCACTTACTCCTGACCCCTGAACCCTGCGTAATTTTCTCCTGACCCCTGATTCCCGCATCATTTACTTCTGAGCCTGAACTCTGCGTCACTTCCTCCTGACCCCTGAATTCTGCACCATTTTCTCCTGACCCTGAACTGTGTACCATTTGCAAAAAAGCAGGATATACATGGACTTAAAATTGCCCTGTTCAGAAGGAACTGGCTGATTTTCGGTCTGTGCTTACTGCAGCTCGTTCAACAGAAGCCGGTCTAATGATTGGCTTCTGTTGAACAGTCATGCTGGAAAACCAGCATTTGAACAGCGCTTACAGCCAGTAACTGGCAACCCCTGAACTCTGCACCATTTAATCCTGAACCCTGAACTCTGAATCACTTACTACTGACCTCTGAACTCTGCATCACTTACTACTGACCCCTGAACCCTGAACTCTGCATCACTTACTACTGACCCCTGAACGCTGCATCACTTACTCCTGACCCCTAATCTCTACATCACTTACTCCTGACCCCTAAACTCATATTACTAAACACTTATTCCTGAACTCTGCATCACTTACTCCTGAACTCTGCATCACTTACTACTTACCCCTGAACTCTGCGTCACTTACTACTGACCCATGAACCCTGCGTCACTTACTCCTGACCCCTAAACTCATATTACTAAACACTTATTCCTGAACTCTGCATCACTTACTCCTGAACCCTGAACTCTGCATCACTTACTACTGACCCCTGAACTCTGCATCACTTACTACTGACCCCTGAACTCTGCCTCACTTACTACTGACCCCTGAACTCTGCGTCACTTACTCCTGACCCCTGAACTCTGCGTCACTTACTCCTGACCCCTAAACTCATATTACTAAACACTTATTCCTGAACTCTGCATCACTTACTCCTGAACCCTGAACTCTGCATCACTTACTACTGACCCCTGAACTCTGCATCACTTACTACTGACCCCTGACCCCTGAACTCTGTGTCACTTACTACTGACCCATAAACTCTGCATCACTTACTCCTGACCCCTAATCTCTACGTCACTTACTCCTGACCCATGAACTCTGCGTCACTTACTCCTGACCCCTAATCTCTACGTCACTTACTCCTGACCCATGAACTCTGCATCACTTACTCCTGACCCCTAAAGTCTACGTCCCTTACTCCTGACCCATGAACTCTGCATCACTTACTTCTGAACTCTGCATCACTTACTCCTGACCCATGAACTCTGCATCACTTACTTCTGAACTCTGCATCACTTACTACTGACCCCTAAACTCTTCGTCACTTACTCCTGACCCATGAACGCTGCATCAATTAGACATGAAAACTAAACTCTGCATCACTTACTACTGAACCTCTGCACTCTGTGTCCCTTTAAGTCACACAAAATATTAAGTGCAAGGAAAACCACACCTATTTATTTCTGCGGCGTGTTAATGCGGTTCCTCTGTCTCAGGTGGGAGGGTCCAAAATATAATCTTGCACACAACCCCTCTGCTTTCAGAAAATGCCCTTGGGGATATGTATTTATTTTATTCACATAAATTAAGCACTGGGCACATTAAAAACACTATTTATTAACTAAGATAGGAGCACAGTTGTTAGGCGGAGGCTTAATTAGGTAGTCTAATTAGGCAGTTTAGTGCAGAGTCACATCTAACATATTCATTGTTACCAGAACCTGAGCCTACATATGGTTTAATTACTGTGCCACAACAAAATTCTCACAGAAACATCTAACAAAGATACATTTAACCTGCTGCACAATCATTTTTTTAAACAAACTCTTCCATTACATATGCTTTTCTGCATACCATAGACACCGAGCTGACACAACGGGGTTTATTTACTAAAGACAAATCCACTTTACACTACAGGTGCACTTGGAAGTGCAGTCACTGTGGGTCTGAGGGGGACATGCAAGGAATATAAAAAACAGCATTTTTGTTTGTACATGATTGGATGGTAGAAATCAGCAGAGCTTCCCCTTGTTTCAGCTCTTCCCCTCAGATCTACAGTGACTGCACTTTCAAGTGCACTTGTAGTGCAAAGTGGATTTGCCTTTAGTAAATAAACCCCTATGACCTGAAGACCTGAAGACCTCAAAAAGAGCTTCAATAAAATAGTCAGGGACTCACCTCGCCACTTCCTGTGCACTGCTCACTTCATCACTTTTTTTGTCCACCATTCTTCTCTCCACTTTTCATCCATTGCTCACCTCTCCACTTTTTGTCCACTGCACAATGTTCCATTTTTTGTTCATCACTCATCTCTGTACTTCTTGTATACATTCACCTCTCCACTTCTTGTTAACCCATGCACTTCTTGTCCACCTCTCACCTCTGCAATTTTTTCATTGCTCACCTCCGCACTTTAGAGCTCACCTCTCTACTTCTTGTCCACCACTCACCTCTCCACTTCTTGTCCACCGCTCACCTCTCCACTTCTTGTCCACCGCTCATCTCTGTACTTCCTGTCCACCACTCACCTCTCCACTTCTTGTCCACCGCTCACCTCTGTACTTCCTGTCCATACTCACCTTTCCACTTCTTGTCCACCGCTCACCTCTCCACTTCTTGTCCACCGCTCACCCCTCCACTTCTTGTCCACCGCTCACCTCTCCACTTCTTGTCCACCGCTCACCTCTCCACTTCTTGTCCACCGCTCACCTCTCCACTTCTTGTCCACCGCTCACCTCTCCACTTCTTGTCCACCGCTCACCTCTCCACTTCTTGTCCACCGCTCACCTCTCCACTTCTTGTCCACCGCTCACCTCTCCACTTCTTGTCCACCGCTCACCTCTCCACTTCTTGTCCACCGCTCACCTCTCCACTTCTTGTCCACCGCTCACCTCTGTACTTCTTGTCCACCGCTCACCTCTCCACTTCTTGTCCACCGCTCACCTCTCCACTTCTTGTCCACCGCTCACCTCTCCACTTCTTGTCCACCGCTCACCTCTGTACTTCTTGTCCACCGCTCACCTCTCCACTTCTTGTCCACCGCTCACCTCTGTACTTCTTGTCCACACTCACCTTTCCACTTCTTGTCCACCACTCACCTTTCCACTTCTTGTCCACCGCTCACCTTTCCACTTCTTGTCCACCACTCACCTCTCTGCTTCTTTTCCACCACTCACCTCTCTGCTTCTTGTCCACCACTCACCTTTCCGCTTCTTGTCCACCACTCGCCTCTCTGCTTCTTGTCCACCACTCACCTTTCCGCTTTTTGTCCACCGCTCACCTCTCTACTTCTTGTCCACCGCTCACCTCTCAACTTCTTGTCCACTGCTCACCTCTGTACTTCCTGTCCACCACTCACCTTTCCACTTCTTGTCCACCGCTCACCTCTGTACTTCCTGTCCACCACTCACCTTTCCACTTGTTGTCCACCGCTCATCTCTCTGCTTCTTGTCCACCACTCACCTCTCCACTTCTTTTCCACCCTTCACCTTTCCACTTTTTGTCCACCGCTCACCTCTCCACTTCTTGTCCACCGCTCACCTCTCCACTTCTTGTCCATTGCTCACCTCTGTACTTCCTGTCCACCACTCATCTCTCCACTTCCTGTCCACCGCTCACCTCTCCATTTCTTGTCCACCGCTCACCTCTCCACTTCTTGTCCACCGCTCACCTCTCCACTTCTTGTCCACCGCTCACCTCTTTACTTCTTGTCCACCGCTCACCTCTTTACTTCTTGTCCACCGCTCACCTCTCTACTTCTTGTCCACCGCTCACCTCTCCACTTCTTGTCCACCACTGACCTTTCCACTTCTTGTCCACCGCTCACCTCTGTACTTCCTGTCCACCACTCACCTTTCCACTTCTTGTCCACCACTCACCTCTCTGCTTCTTGTCCACCACTCACCTCTCCACTTCTTGTCCACCTGTCACTGCTCACCTCCGCACTTTAAAGCTCACCTCTCTACTTCTTGTCCACCACTCACCTCTCTACTTCTTGTCCACCGCTCACCTCTTTACTTCTTGTCCACCGCTCACCTCTCTACTTCTTGTCCACCACTTACCTCTCCACTTCTTGTCCACCGCTCACCTCTCTACTTCCTGTCCACCACTCACCTTTCCGCTTCTTGTCCACCACTCACCTCTCTGCTTCTTGTCCACCACTCACCTCTCTGCTTCTTGTCCACCACTCACCTTTCCGCTTCTTGTCCACCACTCACCTCTCTGCTTCTTGTCCACCACTCACCTTTCCGCTTTTTGTCCACCGCTCACCTCTCAACTTCTTGTCCACTGCTCACCTCTGTACTTCCTGTCCACCACTCACCTTTCCACTTCTTGTCCACCGCTCACCTCTGTACTTCCTGTCCACCACTCACCTTTCCACTTGTTGTCCACCGCTCATCTCTCTGCTTCTTGTCCACCACTCACCTCTCCACTTCTTCTCCAACCTTCACCTTTCCACTTTTTGTCCACCGCTCACCTCTCCACTTCTTGTCCACCGCTCACCTCTCCACTTCTTGTCCATTGCTCACCTCTGTACTTCCTGTCCACCGCTCACCTCTCCATTTCTTGTCCACCGCTCACCTATCCACTTCTTGTCCACCGCTCACCTATCCACTTCTTGTCCACCGCTCACCTCTCCACTTCTTGTCCACCGCTCACCTCTGTACTTCCTGTCCACCACTCACCTCTCCACTTCTTGTCCACTGCTCACCTCTGTACTTCTTGTCCACCGCTCACCTCTCCACTTCTTGTTCACCACTCACCTTTTCCACTTCTTGTCCACCACTCACCTCTCCACTTCCTGTCCACCGCTCACCTCTCCACTTCTTGTCCACCGCTCACCTCTCCACTTCTTGTCCACCACTCACCTCTCCACTTCTTGTCCACTGCTCACCTCTCTACTTCTTGTACACCACTCAACTTTTCCACTTCTTGTCCACCGCTCACCTCTCCACTTCTTGTCCACCGCTCACCCCTGTACTTTTTGTCCACCACTCACCTCCTCTCCACTTCTTGCCCACCATTCTCCTCTCCACTACTTGTCCACTATTCTCCTCTACACTAAACCCCTGTTTTTCACATTCAAAAATAACTTTTATTGAGGTTTACAGGTTTTACAATGTAGTATATGACCTACAGTACAGAAAATTATCAGTTTCAATGACTCACAAATGGCAATCACTTAGATATTAATACAGTCCCTTAAAAAAGTATTCACACCCCTTGAAATTTTCCACATTTTGTCATGTTACAACCAAAAACTTAAATGTATTTTTTTGTGATTTTATGTGATAGACCAACACAAAGTGACACATCATTTTGAAGTGGAAGGAAAATAATAAATGGTTTCAAAATTTTTTTTTTACAAATAAATATGTGAAAAGTGTGGCATGCATTTATATTCAGCCCCCTTTACTCTGAAACCCATAACTAAAATCTAGTGGAACCAATTGCCTTCAGAAGTCACCTATTTAGTCAATAGAGTCCACCTGTGTGTAATTTAATCTCAGTATAAATACAGCTGTTCTGTAAACATTCCTCTGCCTGTCATCCACAATACAACCACCCACTCAGCTGTGCAGCATTCCTCTTCTTCAGAGCATGAATAGTATGTAAACAGGCTTCCCGACAGCGTGATGACGTCACTGGGAAATACACTGCCTTATGCGTTACGTCTATTAGACTTCGTCAGAGGCGTCTTTTTTTTTTTTTTTTTTGGGTGAAAAGGAAAACTAATCCTTTAAAGTGACAAAAAATGATGTCCTTACACATCCACCACTTAATGGCTTGTAATCTATTTTTCATGTGTAGCCTTGGTCTGCAGTACTGGCAGCAAGAGAGCAGCTGCACGGATCGGGCTGTCAGCCTTAAATTGATGACAACGTATGGTTTTTACAAAAATTTATTTTATATAAAAAGGGGAAAAGACAAATATACAACAAAATACGTTTAAAAACCACATCTTGTCACAACTTCAAAAAGGTCAATACAGGCCACACATGTAACCTATAATCTCAAGCCTTAGGGGCACCAACAAGGACGATCAGCTAGGGTTAGCAGGTCCGGTAGTTGTATGGTGTCCAACGATGAGGCGAGGGTACAGTGGGGCGATGATATTCATGACAATAGCTCTACATGTTTCGCGTTGTGCGTAAACGCTTCATCTGGAGCGTGACAGAAAGATCACTAACAAGAAAATGATAGTTTAGAAAAACACATAATGAGTATATAAGTACAGTATACAGTTTATATAGATAATAATAATGATGATATGCATTTTGTACAGTTTAATAACCTTGTAACTCTGCTAAATGGGTATCAGACCACCAATCGTAGCCGCACACATAAAGGCCACTTAACCATCACTCAATGGGGGCGTATATGATATAGTAAAATGCTAAATAACAAATATAAAAAAAAAGGTGAAACAACACTTACTGAAGTTTCAAGTGTGACCGTATAATGTGGTAAGCAAAAAATGTCCCAGAAATCCAGTGTGCCGTATATGTATGGATAGCCGGTTGAAGGTAAAAGAATGGTAACACCGGTAGAGGTCCTAATGGACGTCAGTGTAAAGACATATAAGCGGTCATTAGATTGAAACATATAATCATAAACATACATGATGTATGTTTATGATTATATGTTTCAATCTAATGACCGCTTATATGTCTTTACACTGACGTCCATTAGGACCTCTACCGGTGTTACCATTCTTTTACCTTCAACCGGCTATCCATACATATACGGCACACTGGATTTCTGGGACATTTTTTGCTTACCACATTATACGGTCACACTTGAAACTTCAGTAAGTGTTGTTTCACCTTTTTTTTTATATTTGTTATTTAGCATTTTACTATATCATATACGCCCCCATTGAGTGATGGTTAAGTGGCCTTTATGTGTGCGGCTACGATTGGTGGTCTGATACCCATTTAGCAGAGTTACAAGGTTATTAAACTGTACAAAATGCATATCGTCATTATTATTATCTATATAAACTGTATACTGTACTTATATACTCATTATGTGTTTTTCTAAACTATCATTTTCTTGTTAGTGATCTTTCTGTCACGCTCCAAATGAAGCGTTTACGCACAACGCGAAACATGTAGAGCTATTGTCATGAATATCATCGCCCCACTGTACCCTCGCCTCATCGTTGGACACCATACAACTACCGGACCTGCTAACCCTAGCTGATCGTCCTTGTTGGTGCCCCTAAGGCTTGAGATTATAGGTTACATGTGTGGCCTGTATTGACCTTTTTGAAGTTGTGACAAGATGTGGTTTTTAAACGTATTTTGTTGTATATTTGTCTTTTCCCCTTTTTATATAAAATAAATTTTTGTAAAAACCATACGTTGTCGTCGGTGCCTAAAAAGTCCAAAGTCCCCCCCCCCTTTTTCTTTGACTACTAATTTAGGACGTGGCACTGTACTACCTACTCAGTATCCATAGTACCACACTATGAGGATACTTTCTCTCTTTCCCAGCCTTAAATTGATACTGCAGCCGCCCACACACAACCACCTCTACAATTTCTCTCTCCATCCCCAGTGGCCAGCAAAGAGGAGCTGCAGTGGGGGGAGAGTATCACTGGCCATTTGTGGGACTGTATGCATCTACAGAGAGAGCTGTTGTGGATTCTGGGAAGGACAGAGCATGCTGGGAGGAACTATGTTACATTTTACTGAGAGGAGGAAAAGAAACAATTGTTTACTGAGCAGAACATAGGGAAACATTATGCTGTGATGGTTGAGCACATTAATAAAAATCATTTAAAAGGTTATTGTATAAAGATAAACACATTTTTCAGAAAAAAATGTATCCTCTTACCTGTCCATTAAGGCCTGAGAGGTCAAAAACCATCATCTACTGCAGGGGTCTCAAACTGGCGGCCCTCCAGCTGTTGTGAAACTACAAGTCCCATGAGGCATTACAAGGCTGACAGTTACAACCATGACTCTCACAGGCAGAGGCATGATGGGACTTGTAGTTTCACAACAGCTGGAGGGCCTCCAGTTTGAGACCCCTTATCTACTGTATCCCAACAATCACCCAACTGTACAGTAGGAGGTACAAGATGGAACCCACAAGCAAACTAAACTGGAGCCTTTCCCCTGCAGTGCCGCCTAGTGGCAGAAATGCATATTTCTCTTGTTTGAGAACTGCATTGAGAAGTACAGGGTTAATTTAATTATATTCCAGGATTTGGTTGTCTTCAGATGAGAGAACTTGCAATAATTTATGACTTTACATAAAAATACATAAAGTCCACACACAAAGTTACATAAAGTGCTTTCATTAAGGTCTTCATGTTATCTAGTTTGAATACAATTTCATAGATATATCATTTATCATTGTAAAAGAACATATTCCACGCTTCTTTTTTCTTTTCCATTTTTTCCAGAACAAACCAAAACCACTTCCCGCCCGGCCTATAGCAAAATGACGGCCGGGCGGTGGTTCAGATATCCTAACTGGGAGTCGTATGACGTCCTTCAGGATAACAGTGGGGCGTGCATCACTGCGATCGGTGGTGCGGGGTGTCAGTCTGACACAACGCTACACAGATCTTGGTAAAGAGCCTCTGACGGAGGCTCTTTACCACGTGATCAGCCGTGTCCAATCACGGCTGATCACAATGTCAACAGGAAAAGCCGCTGATTGGCTTTTCCTCACTCGCGTCTGACAGACGCGAGTAGAGGAGAGCCGATTGGCAGCTCTCCTGACAGGGGGGGTCTGCGCTGATTGTTTATCAGCACAGCCCCCCCTCGGATGCCGACACTAGACCACCAGGGAAGCTGCCAGGAACACCAGGAAAGGGGGCAACATGTGGATGGCCAGGTATGTACCCCATGGCCATCCACATGTGCAAATTTAATATGTACAAATGGGCACTGATTGGCACCAGTATATAACATGTGACATCAGTGATGCCCAGCAATGCCACCCATCAGTGTCATCAGTGCCACCAATCAGTGTCATCAGTGCGACCCATCAGTGTCCATCAGTGCCACCTATCAGTGCCCATCCATGCCCATCTGTACCACCTATCAGTGCCACCCATAAGTGCCCATCAGTGCCGCCTCTGAGTGCCCATCAGTGCCGCCTATGAGTGCCCATCAGTGCAGCCTATCAGTGCCCATCATCAGTGCCACCTCATCAGTGCCACCTCATTGGTACCACCTCATCGGTGCCCATCAGTGTCGCCTTATCAGTGCCCATCTTTGAAGAAGACAACGTACTTATTTACAATTTTTTTTAACAGAAACAACATTTTCGGTCTTTTTTTATTTGTTGCGCAAAAAATAAAAACCGCAGAGGTGATCAAATGCCACCAAAAGAAAGCTCTATTTGTGGGAACAAAATGACAAAAATTTTATTTGGGTACATTGTTTTATGACAGCGCAATTGTCAAATTGCGACAGCGCTGAAAGCTGAAAATTGGCCTGGGCAGGAAGCTGTCTAAGTGCCCTGTATTGAAGTGGTTAAAAAAGCAAAGAAAGCAAAAAACATAAATTCACAAATTGTTTCGTTTTTATTTTTTATTTTTTACCAGGCCTTCCTATCTCTACTTAGGAGCTAGAAAATGAGATTGGCTACATTCCTACATACAGAGAGACCATGGAGAATGAGCAACGAGCCCAATAGAAGGGATTTTTCTGAGTTAAGATTACATACTGGGATAGAATTTTTTTTAAACCAGGGTTTAGTGTCACTTTAAAGGATGGGCACATTGCTCAGCTGCTGGGAGAACTTGGCACTGGACCCTCCACATCACTCATCAGCCGACAACTGTGTGGACACCGCACATTACAAGCTGTCTGTTCATACAATATGACACTTGATTTTGTCGCTTCTCAGAACCTACGTGCTAATGTATACAGCTCGATTGTAAACTGATAAGGCAGATGCCAGAAAATCATAAAATCTAAAAGGCACAAATTGTGTGTTATTGCAGACTTAGTTTATGGTTCTTTTGTGGCTGTGATATATATACACACCCATCTATATTACATTAAAGTGGAACTAAACTCTCCGAATCAACATGAACTTTTTGTAATCCTTATGCTGCTAGCATTAGTAAATACAGTATTTATCGGCGTATAACACGCACCCCAACTTTAGGAGGGCATTTTAAGGAAAAAAAGTTTTAGGAGGGAAGTTTAGGGAAAAAAAAACTTACATTTAAGCGTCATTTGCAGCTTGCCCAGCGTCATTTGCAGCTTGCCCAGCGTCATTTGCAGCTTGCCCAGTGTCATTTGCAGCCTTGCCCAGCGTCATTTGCAGCTTGCCCAGCGTCATTTGCAGCTTGCCCAGCGTCATTTGCAGCTTGCCCAGCGTCATTTGCAGCTTGCCCAGCGTCATTTGCAGTTTGCCCAGCGTCATTTGCAGCTTGCCCAGTGTCATTTGCAGCTTGCCCAGCGTCATTTGCAGCTTGCCCAGTGTCATTTGCAGCTTGCCCAGCATCATTTGCAGCTTGCCCAGCGTCATTTGCAGATTGCCCAGTGTCATTTGCAGCTTGCCCAGCATCATTTGCAGCTTGCCCAGCGTAATTTGCAGCTTGCCCAGTGTCATTTGCAGCTTGCCCAGCATCATTTGCAGCTTGCCCAGCGTAATTTGCAGCTTGCCCAGTGTCATTTGCAGCCTTGCCCAGCGTCATTTGCAGCCTTGCCCAGCATCATTTGCAGCTTGCCCAGCGTCATTTGCAGCTTGCCCAGTGTCATTTGCAGCTTGCCCAGCTTCATTTGCAGCCTTGCCCAGCATCATTTGCAGCTTGCCCAGTGTCATTTGCAGCTTGTCCAGTGTCATTTGCAGCTTCAAGTGTCATTTGCAGCTTGCCAGCGTCATTTGCAGCCTTGCCCACGTTTAAATTTCCCGCTGCCGAGACAGACCGTGCGAGCGCTGCCGAAAAAGACCAAAGCGCCACCGAAAAAGACTGAATCGCCGCCGAAAAGACCGAGCCGACTCTTCTGCTCCGCTTGCAGTCCCGCCTCTCTGCTGTTTCGGGAGCGAGCGCAGGGAGGCGGGACTGCGAGCGGAGCCGAAGAGTCGGCTCGGCCTTTTTCGGCGGCGCTTCGGTCTTTTTCGGCGGCGCTTCGGTCTTTTTCGGCGGCCCTCGCTATTTTTCGGCGCTGCTCGCTATTTTTTGTCACTTTTTTGGGGGGGATCCGCGTATAACACGCACCCACGACTTTCCCCCGATTTTAAGGGGAGGAAAGTGCGTGTTATACGCCGATAAATACGGTAGATAGGAAGGTACACTATACTGTCAAAAGTATTGGGACACCTTTACACGCACATGAAATTAAATGGCATCCCAGTCTTGGTCCGGAGGGTTCAATATTGAGTTGGCCCACCCTTTGCAGCTATAACAGCTTCAACTCTTCTGGGAAGGCCGTCTACAAGGTTTAGGAGTGTGTCTATGGGAATGTTTGACCATCCTTCCAGAAGCTGTGATGCCCTATTCCTATTACAAGGGATGTTTACTAGACATGTGCACACTGAAATCTTTCGTTTCGGAATTCCGTTTTCGTCCAAAAATACATTTATTTAGTTACTCCCGAAATTAGTTTTTATTTATTTTGTTTCGTTAAAAATGCATTCGTCTGAAAATCCGAAATAATTAAGGTTGAATCTGTCATTGAAGGCTTATGGGGTTTGTCGAATGTTCTAAAAAGGGTTTTTCGACGGAGCAGCTAAACTGTACAACGCCGCAATCGTACATTTCCGGTCAAATGTTCCACCTACAAGCTATAGTAGAATTCTAATGTTGTATGACACTAGTAATAATTATATATTTTTTAATTATTATTACTAGTCAACCAACATTAGAATTCTTCTATAGCCTATGGGCGGAGCATTTGACCATAAATGACCGCTCACGGCGACTGCTTCGTCAAATCTTCATGTCGAATCTTTTCTCTCTTTGTCGAATCTTTTCTCTCTATGTCGAATTTTTTCTCTCTATGTCGAATCGTTTCTCTCCATGTCGAATCTTTTTTCTCCATGTCAAATCTTTTCTCTCCATGTCGAATCGTTTCTCTCCATGTCGAATCTTTTCTCTCCATGTCGAATCTTTTCTCTCTATGTCGAATCGTTTCTCTCTATGTCGAATCGTTTCTCTCCATGTCGAATCGTTTCTCTCTATGTCGAATCTTTTCTCTCCATGTTGAATCTTTTCTCTCCATGTCGAATCTTTTCTCTCCATGTCGAATCTTTTCTCTCTATATCGAATCTTTTCTCTCTATGTCGAATAATCTTGGACTAACAGAGCTAAGGTTAGGCACATTCGACCCCAGGTTCGATGGACACAGATCACTATTGTCAGCGTCATGTCGATTCTCCTATCTATATCGAACTGTTGTCGCAACAAAAACGAAAATAAAGCATTTGTTTATGTCGGATCTTTTGTTTTTTGGATTCTGCACGTAAACGATAACGGAAATACCTGAAATTCGGACTAATGTCTAATGTTTACATTCCTTGTAATAGGAATAAAAGTGATTTACTGTAAAAAAAAAAAAAAAATGTAAAGGGAAAGTGTCAAAATATAAAAAATCTAAGTAAAATAAACAATAAAAAAAAAAAGTAAAGCACCCCCGTCCCTGCATGCTCGCACGCAGAAGCGAGGGCATATTTACGTCGTGCCCACATATGTAAATGTCATATAAACCACACATGTGAGGTATTGCCGCTAACGTTAGAGGGAGAGCAATAATTTTAGCTCAAGACCTCCTCTGTAACTCTAACATTTTTAAAAGCATCGCCTATGGAGATTTTTAAGTATCGAAGTTTGGCGCCATTCCACGACTGTGCGCAATTTTAAAGCATGACATGTTACATATCTATTTACTCGGCATAATATCATCTTTCACATTATGCTAAAAAAAATAATCGGGCTCACTTTAGTGTTTTTTTTTTTTTTTTTGTAATTCATGAACCTGTTTTTTTCCACTGTTTTTTTTCTACTCACATCTGTCAGACGCAAGTGAGGAAAAGCCGATCAACGGCTCTTCCTGTGTACATCGTGATCAGCCATGATTGGGCACGGCTGATCACGTGGTAAAGAGCTTCCGCCAGAGGCTCTTTACCGAGATCGGTGTAGCGGTGTGTCAGACTGATACACAGCTCCACCGATCACCGTGATGCGCGCCACCACAGGTGCGCGGCAGGTGTTATCCTGAAGGCACGTCATATGACGCCCAGTCAGGATAACGAAACCACTTCCCGGACGTCAATCTGCTATTGACCGGGCGGGAAGTGGTAAAGGGGGCGTGGTAAGGGGGTGTATCCTATGCCTGCATACTTTTGCTGATAGGTGTCCCTCATTCCCATCTCAAAAAGTTGAGAGGTGTGCTATCCCAGGCTACCAGCTGTGTGTTTCTATTGATGCAAACAGTGCAGGTAGACACAGCTCTAGTCCTTGCATGTAATAGTGGCTCCATAGGATTTAAATGAATTTATATGTAATTTGAATATTTTATTTCAAACTTGATTAAGGATTTTTTTTATGACTTTTGCCTAGGGAGACACTTTATTAAATGAGAACAGAAAAAAACTGCGCCACAACATGTAACTAAAAAAGAACTAATGAAATTAAACTTTAAACAGGATAGTAACTGAGTGGGATTTCACAGGCATATTAGTAGTCCATAGAAGAGGGCAAAAAAGATGGTGAACAGAAGTCTATGTAATCTATGATGAATCCACTTCTTCACGATACCACCTTAGTGCACACAAATCCAACAGGTGAATCCCACCACCAGTAATCGAAGCTGCTTACCAGAGAGCAGCTATCAGAAAGCACAGCTCCTCATACACAGGATAGAACGTCCAGCACCACACTTCCCCTGATGAATAAAGCACAAGCCTCAGAACTCAGCAGTCAGTAGATGCTCGGCGA
This sequence comes from Lithobates sylvaticus, assembly GCA_028564925.1. Taxonomy (NCBI): domain Eukaryota; kingdom Metazoa; phylum Chordata; class Amphibia; order Anura; family Ranidae; genus Lithobates; species Lithobates sylvaticus. The sequence goes on from CM053029.1 coordinate 587,398,449, forward strand.
TCAATGGGTAACATCATGGACCATGTGGATTAAAATGAGGAGACCATAGCGTGATACAGTAAAAGCAATGGGTTTTAATAAGAAACAAGCAGTACAAAGTACTCACATTTGAGCAGATAAGTAACGCTTTTTTTAAAAATGCCGGCCGGCATGCATGGAGCCCTTTCTCCTCGTCTCAGGTGCGGTGACGTCACTGCACGTCCTCCCAAAAATTAAAACTTTATTAAATGCAGTTATAATACAATTAACAATGCAGCGTTAGCGTATTTACATAAACCAAAATGTTAAACAAATCACATTACAGTTTTTCTCCATTGTTTTGGCTCATTTCTTGAAACAGAAATGACATTCTCAAAACAACATGGACAAATCTCCAAACCACTTGGCAATTGTTCACAACTGAATTGAATTTCTCATTCATTTCTTCAAATTGCAAATGTCTCAGTACATGTCTCAATGTCTCAGTACATCTTTCAAATGATTAAGTACAAGTAGCCTACATTTAGCACAATTTCCAAGTAAATATATCTTGTTGATCTAAACTGATTATCAATTCTCAGTCTAATGGTCGTTCACTCCAAAACATGTCAGCATAATTTCATTGTTTAAGTCATCACATGCACAATAGTCTGTTCAATTGTCAAAATTATTCAGGAACATAATACCATGAATACCATATATGAATCTCTTGGAACATTTGATAAAATTATTACAGCAATTGACAGTCAGGTGCAACTACAACTTGACTAACGAAGGAGGAGTTGGAGTTGGTCTCAGATGACCGATCAAACAGTATGTTTAGTTACCTGACAGGTGCTGTCCATGATTGTGAATGCTGCCAAACATGTATATATAGAGCTTGACCATGCAGGACCAGTACAATTTCTGAACATGGAGGCACCTAACCAAGTAAATGAACAAGGGCAACTGCCTGCTCGAGGAAGAGGAGTAATGCCCCGTACACACGGTCGGAAATCCCGACCACAAAATCCGTCAGATTTTTTCTGACGGATTTTGTCCGGCGCTGGTGTTGCATACACGCGGTCCGACGAAGTTGTTGGAAAATACGATCATTCTGAACGTGGTGACGTTCGTTGCGTACAACAAAACTACGTAGAGGCTAGTAGCCAATAGCTTTGGTTTGGTAATTTGATCTGAGCATGCGTGGCACTTTGTCCGTCGGAATTACCTACACACGGTCGGAAAAAGTCTGATCGGATTTTGTTGTCGGAAAATTAGAGATCCTGCTCTCAAATTTTTTCCGGCGAAAATTACACACGATCGGATTTTCCGACAACATAATCCGATTGGACTTTTTCCATCGGAATAAGATATACGGGGCATAAGATTTCAGTAAGTCTACTCGTTGATAATTTTTCCCCTCCCCTTTCTGTCAAATACCCCCTGTAGTACCTCTGCATAGGGTACATGTACCCCAGGTTTGGAACCACTGGAATACTGGCCAGTAGTATATTGAACTTGTGTAGAACATAGAACATTCCTATGTAACTGTCTGTAACTGTGTCACGTACCGGGTACGGCGGGGAACAGGAGGTGGATCCCCTATGCCAATGGGGCGATAGCACGGGTTGTATTGGAGGACCGGTTCTAATGTTGCTACTGGTTTTCACCAGAGCCCGCCGCAAGGCGGGATGGACTTGTAGCGGCGGTAGCAACCAGGTTGTGTCTTCCAATAGCAACTCGACCCCACTGACAGCTGAGACAGGCGCGGTACACAAGGATTAGGCAGAGGCAAGGTCAAACGTAGCAAAGGGTCAAGGCAGGTGGCAAAGGTTCGTAGTCGGGGGCAACAGCAAAGGTCTGGATACACAGAAGGAGCAAAACACACAAACGCTTTCACTGGGCACTAAGGCAACACAAGATCCGGCGAGAACAGGAAGGGGAAGTGGGTTTTTAATGGGATTGGGAAAACTGTAATTGGACCAGGCACTAATTGATAGTGCACTGGCCCTTTAACTGGGGGCGGAGTCGCGCACGCGTGGGGAGTGGGGGCGCGCGCACGCCGAAGACAGCCTGCAGGGGACAGGTGAGAGGAGCGGGATGCGATCCCCGGGCGGACCGAGGATCGCATCCCGGAAACAAAGCAGCGCCTGCGGTCAGGGGAGCTGACCGAGGAGCTGCAGGGCAGAGACCGCCGTGAGCGCTCCGGGGTGGAGGGGATGCCCGGAGTGCTCGGCGTCACAAACTGCAGTGTATGACTCTTCTGTATGACTAATTTGATGTTTTCTTGTTTTACTCTATTGAGAATAATGGCATTGGAAGGAAACGAGACCTCTCACATACTCGTGTATGTGGATGAGGCTGGCTTCAACCTGGCCAAGGGCCGAAGACGTGGCCGTAATTTTATTGGCCACGGTGGATGTCCCAGGTCAGCGAGGGGGCAAAATAACTATGTGTGCTGCCATTTCTGAGAATGGTGTGGCCACTCACATCCCCAGTCTTGGCCCATACAATACACAGGAGCTCCTCATCTTCTTGGACCGCCTTCATTTGGATTTGATCCCTGAAAATGAGAGAGGTCTCATAGGGCGTCACCTACCACGATATATAATTGTATGGGACAATGTGAATTTCCATCGTGGCCCGCTTATCAGGGCCTGGTTCACTGCTCACCCAAGGATGGATATGGTGTTCCTACCACCTTACTCTCCTTTCCTCAATCCTATTGAGGAGTTTTTCTCCGCTTGGAGGTGGAGAGTGTATGAGCATCGGGCTCAAGATCAGAGGTCCCTGCAACATGCAATGGATGCTGCCTTTGAGGATATTACAGGAGATCAGTGTAGGGGATGGTTGCGACATGCATGTGGTTTCTTCCCTCGTTGCATCGCAAGGGAGGATATACGCTGCGATGTTGACGAGAATCTGTGGCCAGACAGACAGCAGCGTGTGGATGGGCAGGAGGGTGAGGACGGTGGCCAGTGAAGAGATGTTACAGTAGTTGTGAAACTCAAGCTTTATTTACAGCATTGTAGGCTAAATTTAATTTTCCTTGTTTTTTGTTTGTGTGTTTATATTTCTGTATATTATGCTGTATACATTTTCTTTTTACTCTGATGTATGGAAGAAAAGTAATTTTTCCTTGGCAGTATGAGTGCAATGTGTGATGTCAAACCTTGAAGGCTACTCTTACCCTAAGGCTGCATTCACACCCGAGCGTAGCTTTTCAGGCAGAAAATCGCGCGAATTGCGGCGTTTTTTGGCAGCGTTTTTTGGCGGCGTTTTTTACCGCGATTTGCAGCGTTTTTTACCGCGATTCGCGGCATTTTTTTACCGCGTTTTGCCGCAAATTTTGTGCTGAGCAAAAGGTCACCAATGTAAAAAGATTAAAAACGCCCAAATCTGCCCGATTTGCGCGACAAAAAAGGGTCCGGAACTTGTTTGAGCTTAAGGCGTAGGGCTTCAGGCGTTTTGGAGTGGAGATGTGAACCATCTCCATAGAGAATAATGTATTTTTTCCCCTCTAGCGTTTTGTAGCTTCAGGCTTCAAGCTACAAAACGCTCAGGTGTGAATGCAGCCTAAAATCTTTTCTTTTTTTTCAGTTTTATACACAATTGTATTCAGTTAGCTAGACCAAAACTGTACAGTAACCATTGTCAATGAAGGACTGGGCTAAGACTGAAAGGTGGACATGAGGGATATTTCAATGGTCCTCTGCCATAGAGACAAAACATCTAAACATTTTGACTTGCAGTGCTTACACAATGCCAAAGGGATGAATCATTTTGGGGGCACTGACTATTTGAATGAGAAAGAAATTTATTTTTGACACATGAATGAACTGTTTTGGGAAAGATATGAGCTTTTGAAGGTGAACCGTGGTGTTGTGCAGAACCATCCAGGTTATTTTGGCAAAAGCACCAAGAGAGTTGAGAATGTCTGGTCTGTTTCAAGAAATGAGCCAAAGCAATTGAGAAGAATCTTTGCCATTTTGGGTGCACTGACTCTTTATATGGGAAAGGAATATGGTTTTGAAGCATGAGTGATCAGTTTTGGGAGAGATATGAGCTTTTGCACGTGAGTTATAGTGTTGTGCTGAACTGTAAGACTGTTTAGCCAAATGATCTTAGAGTTTTGAGAATGTAATTTCTGTTTCAAGAAATGAGCCAAAACAATAGAGAAAAACTGTAAATTAAATATTAAATCAAATAACTAACATTTCCCATTAATCCTGCTAAATTGTGTCATAACTCATTAAAGTCTCTTTATAATTGTTCCATTCCTTGATATATGTTTCCACCAATGTGATTATGCCACCTTCCATCTTCCCTCTTTAACCCTTTCACGCCTAAGCCTATTTCTGACATTTGTTAAAATCAGCTAGAAAATTACTTAGAACCCCCAAACATTTTATATATATATATACATAAAAGTAAAATAAACAATATATATTTTTAGTAGAGATCCTAGAAAATTAAATGGCGATCGTTGCAATATTATATGTCACACAGTGTTTGCGCAGCGCTCTTTCAAATGCATTTGTTTGGGGGAAAAAATTTAATTTCATGAATTAAAAAAAAAAAACTAAACAGTAAAGTTAGCCCAATTTTTTTGTATAATGTAAAAGATGATGTTACGCCAAGTAAATAGATACCTAACATGTCCTGCTTTGAAATTGCGCACACTCGTGAAATGGCAACAAACTATGGTACCTAAAAATCTCCATAGGCGACGCTTTAAAAAATGTAGCGGTCACCAGGTTAGAGTTACAGAGGAGTTCTTTTGCTAGAATTATTGCTCTCACTCTGATGATCGTGGCGATCACCGTTTACATTTGCGGGCGTGACTTACGTATGCGTTTTCTTTGTTGCGCAAGCATGCAGGGATGGGGAATTTTTTACATTGTCCCTTTAAAAAAAATAAAAAATCTGATCACTTTTATTGCTGTCACAAGGAATGTAAACATCCCTTGTGACAGTAATAGGTGGTGACAGGTACTCTTTATGGAGGGATCGGGGGTCTAAAAGACCCCAAATCCATCCTTTGCACTTAAAAGTATTCAGATCTTCAAAATTGGCGATTCTGAATGTTGCCATTTTTTTTAAATCACGCCATTGGCAGCTGAGTAAACCGGAAGTGACGTCGCTTCCGGGATTTTACATCGGAGACCCGATCAGAGCAAAATCCGGCTTTGTTCGTGTCTCAGCCTAGGCAGCTGACATGCCGACTGGTGGCTTGGGTCTCCTGGTGGGGCGGAAGGCCCGGGAAGAGCAGTGGAAGGTGGCGGGAGGGGGGACGTCCCCTCCTGCTCCTTTAGGCCCCTTTTACACTTATACGACTTGTCCCAGGATTTGGGACTGCAAAGTAGCATGACAAGTCGTTCCCCATGATTTCCAATGACAGCCATTCATATTAAGCCTCATACACACGATCGGACCGTGGACCAACTTTCCCGTGGATTTTTGTCCAAAGGGCGTTGGCCCCAAGTTGGTATTGCATACACACGGCAGGACTTTTTCAGCCAACTTTCACCAAATCACTTGGTTTTTCTGCTCTTTACCGCCACCTTTGGTCAACTTCTGTATTGTTGTCTGATCTTTTGCATTGGTTCTGCATTGGTTTGTACAAAAGTCCGTTGGTTTTGTGTACACACGGTCGGACTTTGGTCCATCGGACTTTTGTTGGCAGAAAGTTGGTCCGTTCGCACAGCCAACAAAAGTCAGATGAAACCTGGAAAAAGTTGGTCCGATGGAGCATACACACGGTCGGATGTTGGTCCAAACCAGCTAATTTGCATGTTGGTTGTCAAAAAGTCCGATCGTGTGTACGGGCTTTTAGTACGACTTCAAGTCGTTCCGACTTCACAGTAGTCCCTGCACTATTTTGGTCCGATTTTGATGCCACTTACACAGGTATTCCTTGAAATCGTGGCAAAATCACAGCAAAAATTGTGGCAAAAATTGTGGTCGCGAATCGCAGGAAAATCGCGGTAAAAAAGTGTGAAAGGGGCCTTAGGATAACAGCTGAGCGGCTTTTAGCTGCATCTGTTATCACTAAAGAGCCAACCGCCTGCTCTAAAAAACGGTACCAGTATAACCACTTCAAGCCATGAACGCAAATTTGCGTACGGTCTGCGTGACGGGGTTAAAATCACCTGCGCTCTCCCATTGTCAATATGACCTACATATTATATTAGGTCATATATAGTGTGTTTTCTGACACTTTTTGTTTACAAATAAAAATCTGTATTTTTTGCTAGAAAATTATATACATTCTATAACATTATATATATTTTTAGCAGAGGCCCTAGAGAATAAATTGGTAATTTTTGCAATTTTTTGATGTCACATGGTATTTGCGCAGTGGTTTTTCAAACGCGATTTTAAAAAAAAAAAAAATACACTTTAGGCTGGTTTTACACATATGCAAATTGGATGTGGATTTCTCGACATCCAAATTCGAATGACAGACAAGTGTGATCGGCTCTCAATGGAGCCGGTTCACACATGTCCAGGGCGGTCCAGACTGACAAAAGGCCGGTGCCGTATTTTCAGGCTAAAATTTGGACCTGAATCGCACCTGAACCGGTGTACAAGAGCGCACCGGACCTAGAGTTGCCACCTCATCCATTTCAACCCGAACACATATTAAAGTGGTGTTTCCACCAAAAAAAAACAAAATAGCTTAAAATTCATAAAAAAAGAAAAAAGAAAATAATTGGAAAAAAATTTTTTTTTTTACTCACCTCTAAATGTCTGTTGCTAGGGGGTCCCTCATAGTCTGCCTCCTTCAGTGCCCGGGCACTGACATCACTTCCCCTCGCAGCAGTCAGTCATCTGGGACACGTGACAGGTCCCAGATGACTGCGCAGCGTATCACGCGCATGAGCAGTGGGTGCCCACAATAAGAATGCCGGCGCCGCGAGCGGAGTGGGGAACTGGGGGGGGGGGGGCTTCATTCCTCCGCATCGCTGGACCCTGGGACAGGTAACTGTCCAATTATTAAAAGTCAAAAGTCAAAGTAAAAGCTGCAGTATTTGTAGCTGCTGACTTTTAAAAAACATTTTTTAACCGCTTCCTGACCGCCTCACGCAGATATACTGCGGCAGAATGGCACAGGCAGGCAAAATCACGTACCTGTACGTGGCCCTTTAATTGCCTGCCCGTGGGTCGCGCGCACGCCACCAGCGGCGCGCTCGCGACCTGGTCGGGAGCTCCGTGACCCCGGCCGCCAGACCAGCGGACCCGATTGCCGCTGGTGTCCCGCGATCGGGTCACGGAGCTGAAGAAAGGGGAGAGGTCTGTGTAAACAAACCTCTCCCCGCGCTTCCTACTCTGCCTGTCATTGATCGGCTGTTCCCAGTCATCGGGAAAGCTGATCAATGGCGTCAGACGTCAGCCCCGCCCCCTAATGTAAAAAAACACACACGTCACAGCCCATAACCCCTCCCCTCCCCCTAGTGGTTAACTCTTTCACTACAACTGTCATTTATACAGGAATCAATGCATTTAAATAGCATTGATTGCTGTATAAATGACAATGGTCCCAAAAATGTGTCAAAAATGTCCGATGTGTCCGCCATAATGTCGCAGTCACAATAAAAAATCGCTGATCGCCGCCATTACTAGTAAAAAAAAATTATTAATAAAAATGCTATAAAACTATCCCCTATTTTGTAAACGCTATAACTTTTGCGCAAACCAATCAATAATCGCTAATTGCGATTTTTTTTACCGAAAATATGTAGAAGAATACGTATCGGCCTAAACTGAGGAAAAAAAATGTTTTTTTATATATTTTTTGGGGATATTTATTATAGCAAAAAGCAAAAAATATTGCATTGTTTTTTAAAATTGTCGCTCTATTTTTGTTTATAGCGCAAAAAATAAAAACCGCATGGGCAATCAAATACCGCCAAAAGAAAGCTCTATTTGTGGGAAAAAAAGGATGCCAATTTTGTTTGGGAGCCACGCCGCACGACCGCGCAATTGTCAGTTAAAGCGACGCAGTGCCGAATCGCAAAAAGGGGCCTGGTCCTTTGGCTGCCAATTGGTCCGGGGCTGAAGTGGTTAAGGGGCACTTCTCTTTAATTACACGGGTTCTGTGGCTGATTAAGGTGGTAATTAAATTCACTTAGTGCCTAACCTCCATTCAATTAGCCTCAGAACCTGTGTAATTAATATATGTTCGGACCCCGGGCACAAACCCGGCCTTAACCACTTCAGCCCCGGACCGATTTGCAGCCAAAGGACCAGGCCCCTTTTTGTGATTCGGCACTGCGTCGCTTTAACTGACAATTGCGCGGTCGTGCGACGTGGCTCCCAAACAAAATTGGCGTCCTTTTTTTCCCACAAATAGAGCTTTCTTTTGGTGGTATTTGATCGCCCCTGCGTTTTTTTTTTTTTTTTGCGCTATAAACAAAAATAGAGCGACAATTTTGAAAAAAATTCAATATTTTTTACTTTTTGCTATAATAAATATCCCCCAAATATATAAAAAAACATTTTTTTTCCTCAGTTTTGGCCGATACGTATTCTTCTACATATTTTTGGTAAAAAAAAAATCGCAATGATTGGTTTGCGCAAAAGTTATAGCGTTTACAAAATAGGGGATAGTTTTATAGCATTTTTATTAATATTTTTTTTTTACTAGTAATGGCGGCGATCAGCGATTTTTATTGTGACTGCGACATTATGGCGGACACATCGGACATTTTTGGGACCATTCTCATTTATACAGAAATCAGTGCTATTTAAATGCACTGATTCCTATGTAAATGACAGTGGCAGTGAAGGAGTTAACCACTAGGGGGCGGGGAGGAGTTAGTGTGACGTGTTGTTTTTTTTTTCCAGTAGGGGGCGTGGCTGACGTCTGACATCACTGATCGGCTGTTCCCGACGACGTGGTCACGGAGCTCCCGACCGGGTCGCGAGCGCGCCGGCGGCGCACGCGCGACCCCACGGCTAGGCAATTAAAGGGCGCGTATATATACATGCTTTTGCCTAGCCGTGCCATTTTGCCGACGTATATTTACATGCGTCGGTTGGGAAGCGGTTAATGAATTTTAATGCAAAAAAAAAAAATGTACATTAAATAGATACCTAACATGTCATGCTTTAAAATTGCGCACACTCATAGAATGGTGACAAACTACAATACTTAGAAATCCCCATAGGCAAAATAAAAAAAAAAAAAATATTCCCATAGGCGAGGCTTTAAAAATTTTTTTACAGGTTACCAGTTTAGGATTGCAGAGGAGGTCTAGAGCTAAAATGATTGCTCTCGCTATAGCATTCACAGCGATACTTCCCATGTGTGGTGCGAACGCCATTTACATATGCGTTCACTTCTGTGGGCAAGCACAGAGGGATGGGGGTGCTTTAAAAAATATATATATTTTATCATTTTTTTTTATTTTTTTTTTACACTGTCCCTTTAATATTTTTTTTATCATTTTATTTTTTTATTTTTAAAGCATCAGATCGATGTTTTTTTGTGTGTTAGAAATAAGGGATGCCATATCCTCTCTATGGAGACATCTGGTGTTTTATCTCTCCTCTACCCTTAGACCACTTTCACACTGAGGCGCTTTTCAGGCGCTTTCACGCTAAAAACAGCGCCTAAAAAGCTCACGAAAACTTATTTCCATTAAAATCAATGAACGCTTTCACACTGGGGCAGTGTGCTGGCAGGGCTGTGAAAAACTCCCCTCCCCATTGAAATGAATGGAAAGCTCTTCAAAAGCGCCTGAAAAGCTCTTCAAAAGCGCTCAGTGTTTTTACTGGCAGTTTAGAAGCGCCTCAGTGTGAAAGTGGCCTTACAGGCATAAAAAAAACAAAACAAAACATTGATCTGATGCTTTAAAAATTAAAATATATATTTTTTTAAATCTGCCCTAAACCGCTTCCGGCCTCCTAATTAAAGAGGTGAGGAGAGATGATCTGGTCTCTCCTCACCTCTATGGCCAGCCACGTGAAGCGCCGGAACGTTTCCCGGTGAGAACAGTAAGCCTGAGAAACACCTGTAAGCGGCGGGGGTGGGCGACCCCTCCCACTGCTTCTAAAAGCGATCCAGCGGCTAATCAGCGACTCAGACCACTTTTATCAGAAAGAGAGTCAACCACTGAAAAAAAATAAAAAAATACCGGGGTTATGGCTGACAGCTTCAGCCATAGCTCTGGTAAACCACTTCATAACTATCACGTATACAGGGGCGGACTGACCATTCGGCCATTCGGCCACTCGGCACTGCCCGAGGGCCCCGGACCACTAGGGGGCCCCATCAGGGTTGGCAGCCTCAGTAAAACCAGGGACAGTATGTAAAAATCTGTGTTTTTTTTTACATCTGTCTCTGAAATGTCCCTTACTGACATCCTTTTGTTCTAAAAATCCTGAGATTATAGCTGCCCCACCTCTCCAGTACCTTCTCAGCCAATAGAAACATGTCTGTGTATACTGTGTGATTGTATACTGTGTGTGTGTATACCGTGTGGCCCCATAATCTATGATTGCCTGGGGGCCCCATAATCTCCTATTGCCCGGGGCCCCATGAGTTGTCAGTCCGCCCCTGCACATATATATATATATATATTTAACCACTTCAAGACCGCAATATATATATATATATATATATATATATATATATATTGCGGTCTTGAAGTGGTTAAATAGGGTCCCCAGATCAGTAGCTATTGCACTTTATTATGAATAAACCCAGCCACATTTATAAGTGCACTTCACATGCTTGCACATAAAAAGCAAAGCAGGTGTATAGGGACATATGCAGTTCATAGTAACCGAAGCAGCATCTTACTTCTGAGTTCTCAATGTGCACGATGACGTCACACAAAACTCCACCCCAATGTGTTTTCGTCACTTGCTCACGTAACTTCCTCAGGGGGAACCATTAATAAATGCACATTTAATATTTTATTTATGTGTATTTATTACATATTTGGAAAAGGTGGACTATGCCTTTAAACGTGGTTGGTAACCAGGCACTGGACAGACATGAACCATGGGAAACTCTGCTGTGTGTATGCATCGCAGCAGTCTGCAAAGTTCTTTTTTAAAAAAATTTATTTATCCCCATATCAACACGTAATGGTATTGTGGATACGGTACGAGATACAGAAAACAATTGCCACGTCCCGAAATTTTGAATCTTAACAATAAAAATCAACTAACTGGTGTTGAAAAAATTGACTTTTTAGGCGTACAATCTAAATAAAAGTTTTATTAAAAACATAAATACACAATTTATTCAAAGATCTTAGACAGATCTTTGGCAGTCTGGAATATAGAAACAATAACAGGCTGATGGACAGTTATGCTCAGGTAGCCTTAATATGGTTCATATATAGTCACTGAATTCAAATGCAATTATTCAAATTTCATTGTAGAAATGTGACATCAGATAAATAGTTAGAAACCGTATGGGAGCAATTAAGTCATATACAAGCTTGTTTATAGTTGCCCTACATGTTACGCGTCATGTAACGCTTCTTTAGGAGCTTTCTATATTTTCTAAAAAAGAGAAAGACATACAGTAAATAAAAATGATATTTTTTAGTATCATTGCATGCGACATGAGCTCAGAGGGGTTGGAGGCAGGAGATCGTCAACCATCACCATAGTGGGAAGGGAAGTGGAGGATGGAAAAAGAGAGAAAATATGCGGGGAAAAGAAGAAAAAAGGGGGGGGAGAGAAGGAGAAAAAGATAAAAAAGGAAAAAAGAATAATAATAGAGTGTAATAGAGTGAGAAGGGGTGTGCTCCATGGGAGTGGGTGCAATATAGTTGTCATAGGGTTGCTATAGTTTACCAATTGTTACTTACATTCCCCATAGTGAGGGAGAGTTCAATGGAGCGGGGAATCGAGAACTAGTTGCCTTAAGACGTCGGTTAGCGTGCTCTTAGAATGTATTATAATCTCTGATTGTGAATATTCTGCATAAAATGTTATAATAATAGACTGTTTTAATACTTGTATTTATCCATATAGTCTATATATAGTTGGTTATCATGTAGACTGAGTAAAAAAGGGGGAGGGGAAGGGAAAAGGGGGGTGGGGCCCATTACATTGTGCGAATAAAAGATATATTTGAAAAAAGATAATCTTTTACAAATAATGAGTGAATATGTAGATATATATTATTTCGAAAGTATGTATATTTTTTCTTTACATATATAGTGCATATACATGTGTATATGTTAGGTCATCTGTGTGTTCCCCCCACATATACAGTGGTGTGAAAAAGTGTTTGCCCCCTTCATCATTTCCTGTTCCTTTGCATGTTTGTCACACTTAAGTGTTTCGGAACATCAAACCAATTTAAACAATAGTCAAGGACAACACAAGTAAACACAAAATGCAATTTGTAAATGAAGGTGTTTATTATTAAAGGTGAAAAAAAATCCAAACCATCATGGCCCTGTGTGAAAAAGTGATTGCCCCCCTTGTTAAAACATACTATAACTGTGGTTGTCCACACCTGAGTTCAATTTCTCTAGCCACACCCAGGCCTGATTATTGCCACACCTGTTCACAATCAAGGCATCACTTAAATAGGAGCTGCTTGACACAGTAAGGTCCACCAGAAGATCCTTAAAAGCTACACATCATGCCGAGACCCAAAGAAATTCAGGAACAATTGAGAAAGAAAGTAATTGAGATCTATCAGTCTGGAAAGGGTTATAAAGCCATTTCCAAAGCTTTGGGAATCCAGCGAACCACAGTGAGAGCCATTATCCACAAATGGCAAAGACATGGAACAGTGGTGAACCTTCCCAGGAGTGGCCGGCCGCCCAAAATTACCCCAAGAGCGCAGCGACGACTCATCCAAGAGGTCACAAAAGACCCCACAACGTCCAAGGAACTGCAGGCCTCACTTGCCTCAGTTAAGGTCAGCGTTCATGCCTCCACCATCAGGAAAAGACTGGGCAAAAATTGCCTGCATGGCAGAGTTCCAAGGAGAAAACCACTGCTGAGCAAAAAGAACATCAAAGCTCGTCTCAATTTCTCCACAACACATCTTGATGATCCCCAAGACTTTTGGGACAACATTCTGTGGACCGATGAGACAAAAGTGGAACTCTTTGGAAGGTGTGTGTCCAAGTATATCTGGCGTAGAAGGAACACTGCATTTCAGAAAAAGAACATTATACCAACAGTAAAATATGGTGGTGGTAGTGTGATGGTCTGGGGCTGTTTTGCTGCTTCAGGACCTGGAAGACTTGCCGTGATAAAAGGAACTATGAATTCTGCTGTCTACCAAGAGATCCTGAAGGAGAATGTCCGACCATCTGTTCGTGTACTCAAGCTGAAACGAACTTGGGTTCTGCAGCAGGACAATGATCCTAAACACACCAGCAAGTCCACCACCGAATGGCTGAAGAAAAACAAAATGAAGACTTTGGAGTGGCCTAGCCAAAGTCCTGACCTGAATCCTATTGAGATGTTGTGGTATGACCTTAAAAAGGCCGTTCATGCTCGAAAACCCTCTAATGTAACTGAATTAGGACAATTCTGCAAAGATGAGTGGGCCAAAATTCCTCCAGGACGCTGTAAAAGCCTCATTGCACGTTATCGCAAACGCTTGGTTGCAGTTGTTGCTGCTAAGGGTGGCCCAACCAGTTATTAGGTTTAGGGGGCAATCACTTTTTCACACAGGGCCATGATGGTTTGGATTTTTTTTCACCGTTAATAATAAACACCTTCATTTACAAATTGCATTTTGTGTTTACTTGTGTTGTCCTTGACTATTGTTTAAATTGGTTTGATGTTCCGAAACACTTAAGTGTGACAAACATGCAAAGGAACAGGAAATGAGGAAGGGGGCAAAAACTTTTTCACACCACTGTATATATATATATATATATATATTGCAGTCTTTAAGTGGTTAAATGGGGTCCCCAAGATCAGTAGCTATTGCACTTTATTATGAATAAACCCAGCCACATTTATAAGTGCACTTCACATGCTTGCACATAAAAAGCAAAGCAGGTGTATAGGGACATATGCAGTTCATAGTAACCAAATCAGCATCTTACTTCTGAGTTCTCAATGTGCACGATGACGTCACACAAAACTCCACCCCAATGTGTTTCGTCACTTGATCACGTGACTTCCTCAGGGGGGAACCTTTAATAAATGCACATTTAATATTTTATTTATGTGTATTTATTACATATTTGGAAAAGGTGGACTATGCCTTTAAACGTGGTTGGTAACCAGGCACTGGACAGACATGAACCATGGGAAACTCTGCTGTGTGTATGCATCGCAGCAGTCTGCAAAGTGTTAGTGGTCTATTAAGACCACTTTAAAATGTAAATAAGGCAGATACAGTGCAAACAACCACTAACAGGAGCATAAAAGTTCAGCAATGAATGGGAATATAATGAGGTTAATGTTCCAAAGAGACAAAAAAAAATAAAAACCTAGCATGGTTTATGGCAATCTGAGAAGGTAGAGACTGGGATGGAGGATGAGGATCTGCACAGGGACTGCTCTGGACAGTTTTTGCCATCTCTGGCAGCAGGCACAATACAGGATGGTCAGGGCGTCATAGACAGGCAAGGTCAGGTCTGACAGCAGAAAGTTCAGGAACCAAGGGACAGGCTGAGTCATATCCAAAGGCAGCCAGGATACAGGAACCGGGGGGTGGGGGATGGAGGCGAAGTAGCTAACAGAATAAATACTACATAATATATCAGGGGACATATCTAAGGACTGTAATACATAACATTTTTGTACTTGGGTTTAGATACGCTTTAAGACAATACTTTTTTTTTTGTATTTCTATTACCAATGATAATAAAATAAATATATATATTACCAAAAGTATTGAGACACCTGCCTTTACACACACATGATCTTTAATGGCATCCCAGTCTAAAGGCCCATACACACGATCGGACTTTTTGACAACCAACATGCAAATTAGCTGGTTTGGACCAACATCCGACCGTGTGTACGCTCCATCGGACCAACTTTTTCCAGGTTTCATCGGACTTTTGTTGGCTGTGCGAACGGACCAACTTTCTGCCAACAAAAGTCCGATGGACCAAAGTCCGACCGTGTGTACACAAAACCAACAGACTTTTGTACAAACCAATGCAGAACCAATGCAAAAGATCAGACAACAATACAGAAGTTGACCAAAGGTGGCGGTAAAGAGCAGAAAAAACAGGTGATTTGGTGAAAGTTGGCTGAAAAAGTCCTGCTGTGTGTATGCAATACCAACTTGGGGCCAACGCCCTTTGGACAAAAATCCACGGGAAAGTTGGTCCACGGTCCGATCGTGAGTATGAGGCTTTAGTCCGTAGGGTTCAATATTGAGTTGGCCCACCCTTTGCAGCTATAACAGCTTCAACTCTTCTGGGAAGGCTGTCCACAAGGTTTAGGAGTGTGTCTATAGGAATGTTTGACCATTCTTCCAGAAGCACATTTGTGAGGTCAGGCACTGAGAAGGCCTGGCTCGCAGTCTCCACTCTAATTCATCCCAAAGGTGTTCTATTGGGTTAAGGTCAGGACTCCATCCCAAACTCGCTCATCCATGTCTTTATGGACCTTGCTTTGTGCACTGGTCCAAATCATTTGGTGGAGGGGGGATTATGGTGTGGGGTTGTTTTTCAAGGGTTGGGCTTGGCCCCTTAGTTTCAGCGAAGGGAACTCTTAAGGCATCAGCATACCAAGACATTTTGGACAATTTCATGCGCCCAACTTTGTGGGAACAGTTTCCGTCTGAAACCCGGACACATTATTCAGATAGGAATGTGGTTCAGAACAGGACCTGGCTGGGTGAATCCCAATACCTATGCAGGCCGCATTACTATTCTCCTTGTAGCGCCCAAAAGTTTCCCAGATCTGTTACAATCCTATCATGTATACTAAAAAAAAAAATTTGCTGTGCGCCTCTAAAGTGTTCGGGTTCGGCGTGAAGAAAGAGTGTCAACCCCACTGCGCACCAGTGCACAAAGCAAGGTCCATAAAGACATGGATGAGCGGGTTTGGGGTAGAAGAACTTGACTGGCCTGCACAGCGCTATGACTGATCACTGTACCGGCCCGCTGCTGGTACCATGTGACCGCTTGAAACAATCACAGCAGGTCACATGACATGGATGGCTTCCTTTCAAACCATTCATTGTATGCAATTGTGTTGCTTGCTGTGATTGTTCAGTTTGATCACATGGTACAGACTGGGCCAATCACAGCCCATCTGTACCATGTGATTAGCTCTGACTAATCACAACAAAAGAAACAGAAACATAATGAATCAATTTAATTCAGTAAAATGCTTGCATTTAGCAATTTAATGCACTACTATATGCAAACATAATGTGTAAAAAAAAAAATACTGATCACTTCCCCAGAGTAGTACAATGTTACTATGGTAACGTAATATTGCTCTGGTCAAAGTGTATTAAAGAAAATCACAAAAAATAAATAAAAAAACATAATAAAAAATATAAAAAAATAAAAAAACATGTAAAAAAAAAAAAGAATATTTTTTTTTATGTACTGTCACCAGTCAGTGTCCCTGATCACCACCACATGTGTTATATGATGATGCTGTACTGCTCTGGTGACAGTATGTTAAAAAACAAAATAAAATACGTTTCTTTATTTTCCAAAAACTTATGACAAAAAATGACAACTTAAAAATACTCGTCATTCCTCTTACTAAATACCTTGGATTGTCTTTCAAAAAGGGGTAATTTAGGGGGTATTTGTACTGTCCTGGCATTTTTGGGCCCCAAGAAATTAGGCCATTAGTACATCAGGATTGATCGATGTTCATATATATACACCATAGTTTGTGGACTCTATAACTTTCCTACAGACTAAATAATATACACTGATTTGGGTTATTTTCACCAAATAAAAGTGTAGCGGAATATATTCTGGCCTAAATTTGTGAAGAACAATTATTTATTTGCAAAATAAACAGAAGCGAAGAAGTGTTTTTTCTTTTTTCAAAATGTTTGTTCTTTTTATGTTTATTTAGCGAAAAATAAAAAACCCAGCAGTAATTAAATACTACCAAAAGAAAGCTCCATCTGTCTGCAAAAAATATAAAAAAATTAGTTTGGGTATAGCGTTGCATGACCGCGCAATTGTCATTCAAACTTTGACAGCACTGAAAGCGGAAAATTGGCCTGGGCAGGAAGGGGGTAAAAGTGTCCGGTATTGAAGTGGTTAATAAAAAAATCAATATATGGTGTTGCGCTCCAAAGAACACACAAATAAATAAATGTGCTATGATAGATAAATTGATAAAATTGCTACTATAGAGAAATAGAATGTATATGTGTCATAAATAAATAATCCTTTTGCTGAAGGAAATAAAAGCGATCTCCTAATCACAACCCATTTGTGCAATTAATATAAAGTGCAAAGTATATAAAATAAAGTGATCTAGCGCATAAATACAAACACCCTCTTACAAATGTATCAAGTGTAGCACCAATTCGTGCTGGTGTATCTCTATAAAGATAAAATTAAATTAATGTGACAAACAGTGGTAAAGAAATAGATAAACAAATATGTCAGTCAACATAAAAGTCCAGGTACTGCTGGAACAGCCAATGACAGGCGAATAGTTCAGGAAAAAAACTCTAATAGATATAGAGACAAATGAACGGTGAAATCAAAGGGTCACTTTGAAGATAACCAGGAGGAAGTATCCCCAATGCAGATTCTACAATGGATAGTCTCTTGATCGATATCCCCAGTAGTAGTAGATAACTGTCAGCAAACCAAGATATGTAAAATCCAAAAATGGGCTATCTAGCCTCTCACCTCATGGGTTCTTTATTAAGCGTGTGGTCAGAGACATTCCGATCCTCCTTTTCTCTTGAGGTCCTATCTCCGTTTGGGGGAGCCTTGCCCCGGTGTACTGTGTCAAATCCCGTCCCTTGGATCTCTGTTCTCCAGCCTAGCTGGCTACGGATGGATAGATATGGGTCCTCTCCACGTGTATACACCACCAAACGATCAAAATGGGGACAAACAAAAATAGAAAAGGAGTGCCTCCAATGGTGAAGTATGTTTAAGTAAGGAGACTTTATTGAACAAATAAGCAAAAACAAATCTTAAAAATAGCTAAAATGGACTCTTACAGTGTTAAAAAGCAGATCAAGCAAATAGCAAGCACAATGGCGTCTAAACGCCGATCTCACGTCACTTCCGGTTCAAAGGGTGACTATTTCCGATCCCTCCCAGGGAGGGATCGGAAATAGTCACCCTTTGAACCGGAAGTGACGTGAGATCGGCGTTTAGACGCCATTGTGCTTGCTATTTGCTTGATCTGCTTTTTAACACTGTAAGAGTAGTCCCGCCTCCCTGCGCTCGCTCCGGAAACAGCAGGGAGGCGGGACCGCAAGCGGGACCGCGAGCGGAGCCGAACAGTCGGCTCTGTCTTTTCCGGGGGCGATTCGGTCTTTTTCGGCGGCGCACGCGACAGAGCGTCTCGGCGGCGGGAAATTTAAACCAGGACAAGACTGCAAATGACGCTGGCAAGCTACAATGACACTGGGCAAGGCTGCAAATGACGCTGGGCAAGGCTGCAATGACGCTGGGCAAGCTACAATGACACTGGTCAAGCTACAATGACACTGGGCAAGCTGCAATGACACTGGGCAAGCTGCAAATGACACTGGGCAAGGCTGCAATGACGCTGGGCAAGCTACAATGACACTGGGAAAGCTACAATGACACTGGGCAAGCTGCAATGACTCTGGGCAAGCTGCAAATGAAACTGGGCAAGGCTGCAAATGATGCTGGGCAAGGCTGCAATGACGCTGGGCAAGCTACAATGACACTGGGCAAGCTACAATGACACTGGGCAAGCTGCAAATGACACTGGGCAAGCTGCAAATGACGCTGGGCAAGGCTGCAAATGATGCTGGGCAAGGCTGCAAATGACGCTGGGCAAGCGGCAAATGACGCTGGGCAAGCTGCAAATGACGCTGGGCAAGCTGCAAATGACGCTTAAATGTAAGTTTTTTTTTTCCCTAAACTTCCCTCCAAAAACTTTTTTTCCTTAAAATGCCCTCCTAAACTTGGGGTGCGTGTTATACGCCGATAAATACGATAATAAACACAATGAGATTAAATAAATAAAATTTTAAAGTCCGGCAAAAAAGTAAAAGAGTGCTGTATCCTTAGTGCGTAGTAGGGCTGGATCTGTCACTTTACCACAGCTGCAGTAAGATTTCCACTATGTTCTCCTCGTAGTTTACCATACAAATCATAAAGGGAAAAGTAAGGAGCCCCAAATAGTGAAGTATGCCAGTTTATTTAAAAAATTCACTCAGAGAAAACGAAGGGGTACTCACAATGAAACACAGAAAAACATTCAATGTAAAATGGACGTCACTTCCGGTGTCCAAAGAAATCCTATTGTTCCTACGCGTGTCGTCACGTGACTTCATCAGGGAAACTTGAAGTGGTTAAACCCTCAGCGTTTTTTTTTTAGCCTAACGCCCCGTACACACGGTCGGACATTCCGACCACAAAATCTGTTAGATTTTTTCAGACGGATTTTGGCCGAAACTTGTCTTGCATACACACGGTCGCACAAAGTTGTCGGAAAATTAGATCGTTCGGAACGAGGTGACGTATAAAACGTATACAGCGGGACTACGTAGAGGCCAGTAGCCAATAGCTTTCGTCTCCAAATTTTTTCTGAGCATGCGTGGCACTTTGTGCACTTGCCCAGTGTCATTTGCAGCCTTGTCCGGTGTCACTTGCAGCCTTGCCCAGTGTCATTTTCAGCCTTGTCAGTGTCACTGTAGTTTAAATATGGTGCCGCCGAGATACACAGAGCCGGTCCTGTGTATCTCAGCTCCTCTTGGCATCTCTCGCAGTCCCGCCATTGGACCCATGTTATGTCCATCATAGGGCGGCGCCATATTTAAACTGCAGTAACACTGACAAGGCTGCAAATGACACTGTGCAAGGCTGCAAGTGAAACTGGACAAGGCTGCAAATGACACTGGGCAAGGCTGCAAATGACACTGGGCAAGTGCACAAAGTGCCACGCATGTTTAGAAAAAAATTGGAGACGAAAGCTATTGGCTACTGGCCTCTACGTAGTCCCGTTGTACGTTTTATACGTCACCTCGTTCCGAATGATTGAATTTTCCGACAACTTTGTGCGACCGTGTGTATGCAAGACAAGACAAGTTTCGGCCAAAATTCGTCTGAAAAAATCTGACGGATTTTGTGGTCGAAATGTCCGACCGTGTGAATTTTTCTCTAAATAAACATAAAAAGAACAAACATTTTGAGTGTGACAGTGAGCGCCGAGCGCCGCTGATATATACATCCATAGCCGAGTGTACTCGGCTAGGCTCGGCTCCTCTCGGCTCCACTCACAGTCACGCCCTGTCCCGCCCTTTGATGGACCTAGCACAGGGACTGGCATGACTGTGGGGCCCGGGGGCCTGATAGGCGAGTGAAGCGGTGATCGATCGAGCGACGGGAGGGAGAGCGGCGATCTATCGAGCTATGGGGGGTGGGGGGTGGTTGGCTGGCTGGGGGCCGCAGGCCACCCCCCCCCCCCCAAGAAAACAATATTTTATTTATGTAACTGTAGCACTCACCCCCTTAAGGGCCTGCTGATTTGGTCCTGAGGTTCTTTACCAAATAGGTTCTTTAGCAGCCAGGCACACAGTCTCAGTCACTCCTTCGGCTCAATGATCAGTCTAGATCAGGGGTGTCCAACCTTTTGACCTTCCTGGGCCACATTGGAAGAGGAATTGTCTTGGGCCGCACATAAAATAAACTAACAATAAGAAAAAAAATTTGGGCAGATCACAAGTTACCAATCACTGATATACTGTAGATATTGTACCTATCTGAGTAATAAAACTTATTTTTTTTTTGGAATATCTTTTATTTTAAACGTAAAAGAGAAAATGTATGTACAAGAACAGGATTTTTGAGGTGCCAAAATTAACATAATATATTCATAAAATTAAAATTGTATTATACTATACAAATATTAAAACCACAATTTCATAAAACCATCACAGAACATTCATTTGGCCATAACGTATGTGCAGTTGCTTCAGCTCAACATGTTTCACCAAACACTGGCTTCTTCAGGAGGCTTGTGAAGTGCTGCATAGAATATTAGCAGGGTGCTCAGAAGCATATGATGAATCAGTAAATAGATAGACATATGCCAAAAGGATCACACAAGGAGATATCAGTGAGCCATAGGAGAGCTACAGCCCAATAGGAGTCAGCCACTTGGGTAAGATAATAAGAGGGAACTGGTAGATGATTCACTCAGACTCCAAGGAATCCAAGCCAGCTAGTCCACACAGTCCAGGACAACCCGGCTATCAAAGGTCATAAGGCATATTGTCCCACCAATCAATCAATTAGCTCAGATATGGCAAGTAGCCGTAAACAGATGTTTCAGCTACTCACATAGCCCCCATCATGCCCCAGCAAAGTAAAAGAGGGCAACATAAAACGAGTGCAATAGTTGACATCAATATCGGGTTGGATGTACTGGCAATTCTCAATGAAGGTGCTCATGGGATATTTTGGTTCTAATTTTGCCCATCGTATGCTTCATCCTTGAAAATAGTTGCTCTCAAATATAGGTGCTGCCGAATACTGATGACATGAATAAGATGTGATTGTGAAGAGTGGGAGATTTTTCTTTGGGAAGATAAAAGTCCAGTAAAGAGACACCGTCAATTTTTTCTTCGGCTGCGTGTGTTTGCTGAATGCAAAGGCATTTTTAGAAAAAGATACCCCCCCGCGCCAAAATAATCAACATTTTTAAGTAAGGTTACCATTCTGTGTTGGGCCGCATTCATAGCCATCTTAGGCCACATTCGGCCTCTGGGCCGCAGGTTGGACATTCCTTGCCTAGGGGAATTCCTTTTCTTGCTTTATTGAAAGAAAATTGAACTACGATGGTAAGTAATAACTTGTGGACACCTATCTTCCTCTTCTGCCCTGTACACACGATAGGATTTTCCGACGGAAAATGTTCGATGGGAGCTTGTTCTCAGAAATTTCCGACCGTTTATAGGCTCCATCAGACTTTTTCCATCGGAATTTCCGTCACACAAAATTTGAGATCTGGATCTCAAATTTTCCGACAACAAAATCCGTTCTCATAAATTCTGATCGTGTGTAGACAATTCCGACGCACAATGTTCCGAGCATGCTCAGAATCAAGCAGAAGAGTCGCACTGGCTATTGAACTTCATTTTTCTCGGCTCGTCGTATATGTGTTGTACATCACCGCATTCTTGACGATCGGAATTTCCGACAATATTTGTGTGACCGTGTGTATGCAAGACAAGTTTGAGCAAACATCCGTCTGAAAAAATCCATGGATTTTGTTGTCGGAATGTCCGATCAATGTCCGATCGTGTTACGGGGCATAATGCCGCATACACACGGTCGGAGTTTACAACAACAAATGTTCGATGGGAGCTTGTTGTTGGAAATTCCAACCGTGTGTAGGCTCCGTCGGACATTTTCCGTCGGAATTTTCGACAAACAAAATTTGAGAGCTGGATCTCAAATTTTCCGACAACAAAATCTGTTCTCGTAAATTCCGAGGGTGTGTACACAATTCCGACGCACAAAATTCCACGCATGCTTGGAATCAAGCAGAAGAGCCGCACTGGCTATTGAACTTCCTTTTTCTAGTCTACACAGTGACACCATGAACAATGTCCACTTTAAGTACAGGCTGACTCTAGTGCAGCAGCATACAGTCACTGGGATCTCACACCGTTCTGTACTCACCAATGTGAGTAGAATGCCTCCTTCCAATATTTTCCAGACACCTCCACTGTGAATTCTCCAGACCAGAACCTAAAAAAAAGAAATACCTCAGTCAGCTCCAGCAAAGTTTAGTAGAAGAGGCTTCCCGAGCTAGCAAAGCTGGGACATGGATCAACAGTAGAAAAACACAGCTGGACTGCCCAGAAGGGCAGCAGCCCTTCAGGCTGGGATATCCTCCTCCTGGACATAAACCCCACTCTTCCTGGCCCCAAACTATTTATGCTCCTTCCTAACCACCATCTGGGCACCCTCCCCCAAGGATTGGCATGGACTGCATAAATATTCAGCTGCTGATTTGCCTCTCTCAATCGATTACTTTCCAGAGCCCTCCAGAGGGTAAGGGGAAGCAGTCAATTCTGCCATCAGTGAGACACATGTAGCGGGGACACTTTTACAAGGTGTCAGCTATATGTGAAAATTTATTTTTTTCCCTCAGAACAGTAATGGGGTTCTGAGGGTTAATTGTGTAGGTTAACTTTGGCTGGGCTGTACTAGGGTTCTGCTTGGTCATGGGTACAGTGAAGTACACATGACCGGCCCAGAATCAGGCCTGGTTGGATGTCTTAGGTAGCAGTCTTCCCCGGAGCCAATCAGTGGGTGCATCTGGCCCTGCTGTGTAGTCTGGGGAAGGGTACTTAAGGTGCTGACGTCACGTGTTCGGGGTTCGGCCGTAGCTGTCTGTTCCTGGTTCTGGACCGGGGTAGCCCTGCGAGGGGTCCCGGGCCTGGGAGCATTGGCCGTCCTGCAACATGGTCAGTTTGACTAGCCCCACAGACTCGCATGGTCTGGGGCAAGGATCCATCTGTTCCCGAGTCTCGGAACCGGCTGGTCCGAGGCGTAGCAACTGAGGGAGGATTCAAGAAGTCCTGGTGTGCTCTCATCACTGGAGGGGCACCACAACTCGCATAGGCGACCGGGAAAGGACTCTTCGGAGGAGGGCCAACAAGTCTGGCATCTCAAGAAGAGCCTGGTTGCTGGGTTGTTATGGACACTAAAGAATCCACAATTTCACAGTACTGCTAAGGAAACGGAAAGAGTTCCAGGTCCTGGGGAAAGGTTCCTATTTACCTTTTCGGTTGCAAGTTCATTCCGTGCTAAATACTTTCAACAAGTTTCCGGATCAAAGTGTTGGCTGCCATAATCTTTGGCTAGAGATTTGTCCGGCATTGAAGTACCCAGCTGCGAGTGGCTACTCTCTGGGTTTTGTTAGAGACATTCTATTGTCAGCAGTTCAAGGTGCCTGAGTTTCTTCACCCTTGCCCTCTATTCCCATCTGAGACTGTGTCTGTTGGATGTTACCCCTGCAAATAAAAACCTTCAAAAAGGACTTTTATGGTGTCAGCGACCAAAGTTGTTGGGTATTAACCCTGGGAACCCCTGGACATTCGTTAACAAGCCAATCGGAGGTAACCGGTAAGCCCAAAAGTCAAGGCCGCCATTGAGGGTTATGGCCGCTACACACAGAACAGACCAAAATAATTATAGGCAGCTCAACTGATTACAGTAGAGCTAATAATTTACCTAACCTAGCACCTATCTAGGACAATGCTTCATAAGTAATTACACAGATACTAGCTTTTGGTAAATAATATTTTAAGCAGTAATAAAATGTAAAGCTTAGCTTTAAAAGGCACTTATTTATGTCATAGAATGGAAAGCAAATCCAATTGGCATCGTTATTAAACACATTTAGAGTTCCCGGATTAAATATTTGACTTTTTTGTTTATGGGTAGAGGCCCGTCTCTCAGAGGACATTATATTTCAGCTACGTGCCGTAGACATGAAGTCTGAGATGGCATCAGTGTTTAGATTATCCATCCTTGGAATGCAATTTATTTCAGCGTTTCATAGGGGCACCTCATTCACGGCCTTTATCCATTCATTACATCCCAGCTGGTCATGAAATATTCCCTCACAAAACATACTTGGAATTCTTTTGGTAGCAAAAAAGTCAGACCTTGCTTTTTTGGGTTTCTCGTCCATGGGTGAACAGTTACCCTATTTAAATTCTCTCTTTTTTTTTTTTATTAATGAAAAGCAGAAGAAAACACATTGGCTCCATTTCCGAGAATTCTGGAATATTTGTTTTTATATGCAGGTTCTTCATTGCAATTTACTTTCTAAGCCATGTAGCTCAATAAAGCCATAGAGAGTTGAATGGTTTTACGGTACAGTAGGTACACCTTACACTATATTGCAGGTAATAGGGTTGTAAAAACAGGTTGTGTGAGTTATATAGACAGAAGCTCAGACAACAGTCTGTAAATCCATGTTTATCAGCAATCATCATTTTAACAAACACCAGCCACGAAGTATCAAGCTAATAAAATGACCATGTGACTTTGGAGCAATCATCAAGTTTCCGTTGACAGTGTATATATGTATTTTTTTTGTCTTGTCTTGAGTATGGAAGGGGTAGCCCTTTTGTCGAGTTTGTTTTGCTCTCTGTGCCTTCACTGGGTAGTAGTGATACGCTAAGCTTTGGGCTGAACCTACAGGAAGCTGTCACATGTTAGAAGGCCACTGGGCCAATCACCTGCGGCTGGGTAATTGCCTGCCACACAGCCGCGTGTAACAGGGGTTGCTGGTGACATAATTGGCCTAATATGGTCATGTGGCCATATTCTGGTGACATCATTGGCCTTAAAATGGCCACATGGACATATATGGACACTGCTATTGACCAAGTATAGCCATGAGGTCAATGATGTCACCAGCATACCCAACATTCCACCAAAGAGGAAGGGATGCTGGTGACATCATTGGCCTCATGGCTATTCTTGGTCAATGGCATTGTCCAAATATGAAAACAATAGAAATCTCTCCTGCGCTCAGGTGTCTAGTTCCTTGGTACGTGAGGTGACCATCTTCATACAGTAATGCTTGCCGTCTTGCAGCCCTCCTCAGAATAATGTGTATTCATGAACTAAAGAAAAAAGATAAGAAGGAGGGCGCACCGACCTAGTGCATTACCAATGGTAAAGCTTTATTAGAGCATAAAACAGCAAAGTGTATACTCACAAATGAGCATTAATAACAGGCATCATCGACAAGCCAGGACCTGACGTCAAGTGGAACGAACGATACCTCAAGATGGCTGACGCGTTTCAGGGGAGAACCCCTTTCTTCAGAGCCTAAGCGGGCAACGATTGCTGTTTTATGCTCTAATAAAGCTTTACCAGTGGTAATGCACTAGGTTGGTGCGCCCTCCTTTTCTTTTTTTTATTGTCCAAATATGGCCATATGACTTTGAAACATTTATCGAGTTTCCATTGACAGGGTACCATAAAGTGTACGTAAAGGCAATGTTTTGTTTTGAATAGAGAATGGAAGGGGTTAGACCCCTTTGTAAAACTTTTATTGCTGCCTGTGTCCCCACTGGGTAGTAGTGATGAGCTAAGGTTTGGGCTGAACCTATGGCAAACTGTCACATGATTGCTGGACCCTGGCCCAATCAGCTATAATGGAGAGGCTGGAGACATCATTGACCTTGACTGGTCAATGATGGGGATGCTAGTGATGGGGATGCTGGTGACCACTGACTGAATATGGCCGTTTGGCCATATGCTGGGGACATCACTGATCTGATATGGCAACATGGCCATATTTGTACAATGTCATTGACCAAGTATAGCCATATGGCCTTGTTAGGTCAATGATGTCTCCCGCATCCCGTTAAATGCTGTTGTGGGTCGAGGAATTTCCACAGCCGCAGCCAATTAGGTCAGTGGCCTACTATCATGAAACGCTTTACCGTGGGTTTGTCAAGTATAGCCATTTGGCAATGTTAGGTCAATGATGTCCCCAGAATACCCTGTTACAAGCTGTTGTGGGTCGGTGAATTCCCACAGCTGCAGCCGATTAGGTCTGTGGCCTACTATCATATGCTTTACTGTGGGTTTGTTAAGTTTTTATTGCTGTCTATGTCCTCAATGAGGAACAGTGCAGAGACAAACTTAGGCTGAACCCAGAGGAAGCTGTCACATGATGGCAGGCCGCTGGCCCAATCAGCTGCACCCAGGGAATTCCCAACCCTACAGTCGCATGTAACAGGGAATGCTGGTGACACCATTGACGTAATATGGCCATGTGACCATAGATCAAATATGGCCAGATGCTGGTAACATCATTGGACAATCACATTAACCAAGTATGAGGTCAATCATGTCACCAACATCCCCACCCCCTTGTTGCGTGCTTCTGAGGCATAGGGTATCCTGTGGCCACAGCCATTTGGGCCGGAAGGCCTGCTATCATGCAGTGCTGCCCGTGGGTTCAGCCCAACCCTTGGCTTATCACTACTCCCCAGCAGTGACACAAACAACAATATATAACTATCCACTGCATTTTGGAGCAATCATCAAGTTTCTATGTGGCCATATAACAGAGGCACCATTGACCCTAATATGGCCACCTGGTCAGATTTGAACATTGCCACTGCTAAAAATAGCCATGTGCCATTTTAAGTCAACAAGGTCACCAAAAGACCACCCCTGCCTCTTTGTTATGTGCGTTTGAGGGGTGGGGAATTCCTCGGCTACAGCTGATTGGCCTTGCAGCCTGCTATCATGTGACAGCTTCCTGTGGATTAGACCCAAACCTTGGTCCATAACTACTCCCCAACGAGGGCACAGACAACAATATAAACTTAAAGCGGAGTTCCACCCTAAAGTGGAACTTCCGCTTATCGGATTCCTCCCCCCTCCGGTGCCACAATTGGCACCTTTCAGGGGGGGAGGTATAATACAGGTATCTGTCCCGCCCATATCCGGGAATGCCCGCCCATATCTGAGGGTTCCCGTTGTGTCTTGGGAAACACACAGTTCCCAGGACACAACAGGGACCAATAAAGACGCGCAGCGCGACTCGCGCATGCGCAGTGGGTGCCCGGCTGTGAAGCCATAGCCGGGTGCCCACAGTTGCAATGCCGGCGCAGCCGAGCGGATCGGGGGGCTCTAGGAGCTTCGACCCCCCGCATCGCTGGACCCTGGAACAGGTAAGTGTCCGATTATTAAAAGTCAGCAGCTGCAGTATTTGTAGCTGCTGACTTTTAATATTTTTGGTGCGGGTGGAACTCTGCTTTAACAAGGGGTCTAACCTCTTGCATACTTTATCTAAAACGAACATAAAAAAATAGCCTTTACATACACTGCCGATAGAAACTCGATGATTGCTTGTTGAGTCACTTGTTCATTTGAATTGATTGACACGTTCTCAGTAGGTGTTTTCTAAAATGAAACATGGGTGATAAAAATGGATTTACACACTGTAGTCTGAACTTCTGCCTGTATAAGTCACACATCTTGTTTTTACAACCCTATTACCTGCAATATAGTGTAAGGTGTACATACTGTAAAACCATACACCTGTATATGACTTTATTGAGCTATGTTATGTGGCTGAGAAAGTAAATTCCACAGTAGGCCTGAACCTTAGCTCATCACTACTGGGGAGGTTCACCGTCACTATGTATCCTGGAGACCATTGTTACAAAGACAAAAAGTGAAAGAAATTTTACAGTTGTCACCAAAACAAGAGGTGAGGTGAACTCTTCCAGAAGGGACACATGTGAGCCTCATGATCAAGCATCATTAAGGTGTGACATGTGTCAGGGTTTTGTACTACCCTCTGTAATTGTGTTTTATGTTTTGTTTTTTCTTTATGCATTTATATACTTCCTTTAGACCTCAATCTGGTCAGTATGGTCACCTGCTGAATAAGCGTCCTCCACAGACAGCTTAACTCTCCAATAAGACATGTAGTTTTACATAACACAGGCAAGGTTTATAGGTGGCAAGAACATTTGGTTAAATCCTTATCTCGTGAATCCTCATTGGAACAGGTGGACAGACCCCACATTGGTCAGGATGGCAACACCTATCATCCCCCTAAAGATAGGGAGTTTGAGAAACATAGGAATGGAATTCTGGAATCCAGGAAAGATCATGTGATAAATCACCTTGGGAGAGGTGCTTCCTCAGCAGGGAAACCTAGGCGACTGGCTATGGGTTCTCCCCAGTATAGGGTTCCTACGGAGAATAGGTTTCTACCCTTGAGAGAAAATACCCCTAGAAGATATGACCAACCTAGCTATTACCCACAAGAAGCATCTGGTAGTAATTAGCCATACAGAGTTGATAGTGCTGACTATTACAGAGATTGACCTTATTATAGAGATCCACCTCCACCACCACCACTACCCTATTATAGATCATATGGTACTCCTCAAAGGAGACCTTTTAGAGGGGGACCTTTTAGGGGAGGAAATCGGGGAAGAGGTTACCCTAGACCTCCCCCACAGGGGTATGACAATCAATACTACCAACAGTCGGGGGAATGGAGGGATTGGAAGGAACCTTACAATGCAACCTATATCCCTCCGCAAACACAGCAAGCAGGAGTAGGAAAAGAGGTTGTAGAGGAGGCAGACAAGAAAAGAAAGAGAGACAGCTAGAGTCGGGTATATTTAATTTTGCGGAGGAGGCCTTCACCGAGGAGGAATTGATTACTTTTCAGGAGTGTTTGAAGTTTGCTCCGGCCAGATTTCTGAATAAATTCGACACTATGATAGATGTTGAGAAATTTTCTAGGAAGCAGCTGACATTGAGTCCCTCTACACAAACATTAAACAAGTCGATGCACTAGATGCAGTCAGATGGTCTCTATACAAAAAAAAAAATGAAAAATTGAAACGTGCTCAAATTGCATTTTTGTTTGAAGGACTAAAGATGGCAATGTCCAACAATTATTTTTGGTATGGAGGTGATTTTTTCAACCAAGTGAAAGGTGTCGCTATGGGGGCTAAATATGCCCCCAGTGTGGCTAATATTTTTTTGAATAAATGGGAAGATGAGGAGATGTTCACTGAAGAATGGCAACAGTTAAAGATATATCAGGAGGTATATTGATGACCTGTTTTTCATATGGGAGGGGTCTGTTGAGGACCTCGATAATTTTATAACCCATATGAATAACAACCGATCTGGTATCCAACTTACTAGTAAATGGAGTTATGAAGAAATACACTATCTTGATTTAGAGATTTTTAAGAAAGAAAATAGGCTCTATACAAGAACTTTCTTCAAAGAAGTAGACAAAAATGGATATATATCTACCCAAAGCTGTCATCATCCTGGATGGATAAAGGCCGTCCCTAAAGGGCAATTCATCAGGATCAGAAGAAATTATGATCTTGATGAAGACTACTAGGTTCAATCTGAGGTGCTGATTCCGGGAAAAGGGATACAAACAGTCCGATCTCCAGAAGGTCAGAATGGAGGTATCCAACATAGATAGAGGAGATCTAGTGGAAAGAAAGATTAATAAAGAGCATAAGTATGAGGCAGCCTTCGTTACTGGTTTCAATTTAGATTATAAAAAGGTTGAAAAGTCGCTTAAAAAGTTTTGGCCTATCCTTTTGAAGGACGCCACTCTGAATAACATTTTACCACGGAGACCTTCCTTTATTTATAGGAGGGCCCCTGTCCTTAGAAACATGATTGCCAAGAATGTAGTAGATCCCCCCCAAGATTAGAAAGAAAACATTTGTGGATACTATAGGTTTTTATAGATGTAGAAGATGTGTATCGTGTAGGACCACAGTTGACAAAAAAAGAAAAACGGAAGCGATCAAAGGAAGCAATGGGAAAGAATATCGAATTGATAAATTCATATGCTGTAATCCGTGCAGCGACAATGTGATTCCCATGTGCATTTGCGAGAATGTCGTCATTGTGGCCTGGCCTATCAAATGGCCAATGGCACGGGACTCGGAAGGAAGACCGGGTGAAGATGGAAGCACCAGGAGCCCACTACATCGGTTCCAGCGCTGCGCTGGAGGACACCATATGACAGGTGAGTCTGCCATAATGTACTAAAATGCTGTACATACCAACACATTATGGCATAACCCACCTAGAAAAAAATTTAGATCGGACTTTACTTCCACTTTAACTCTCTATTCCCGTGACAATGTACACCTACTCTGTAACTTGCATTTAGTAGGGACACACTGAGCCTTGTCCACATCCACCTGTCCAGTGTTTTCCAGTACAATCCCAGTAGCGGAGTGGGCCCTGCCGCACACTCTGCGCGGGCTCCACGCGTGCACCTAACTTAACTCTTGAACCCCCGTACCTCTGTACAGGATGGGGAACCTCTGCGGTGCAATCCGTTCCCATTACTCTGGGAGACAGACCACTGGGGGAAGGAGTGCCGACAACATCCCCCTCGCTGCTAGAAGCTATTTCACCTATAACAGGTACACGCTATCAACAGGCTGCTTGTTACACTTCCGTTACTCTTGGAAACCACTTGTGTCTACCCATTACTCCACTCCACACCAATGTCTTCATACCCCAATGTGTTCAGACCCACTTGGGGGTAGAGAAGCACCAGATAGGACCCCCTGGAGGGGTGCGATTTCAATGTCCTGTTACAGAACATCAAAAGCCAGCTGTTACTGAAAGATGACCAAGGCCAGAATCAGTGATTCATTGACTATTTGCAGCCCCTAGTGGGCACTACAGCATGCTTCCTGGAGGATGGGCAGGTGAAGACATTTTTTTAGAAGGACGACCTCTTAAAGATTCTTATTGGATACAGATGGCTAGATAGGCTGGCAGTGGGTGTTGTGTGGGTGGTGTCTGAGTGGGCTTTAAAAGTACTGACCGGCTGGAATTACTTGCTCTCTTGCCCCATGACGACGTCCTATTAGTGACAAAACGCGTAAGGAGAAGGAGCGACGCCCTGACGTCACCGTGATACGTCGAAGTCCCGGAATCACGGGCTGCTTTGCGAGACTGGCCGACTCGCTATATATTTCGTTTTATATCCGATGCTATGTAAGTGTCCATTTGTCATTGTTTTATAATAAATTTAATAAGGATTTTACACTATGCGAGTGTCTTTATCCCCTTGGTTTTGACCTGTACCTGCCACCTCGTTGACCCTGAGTTGAAAACACTTCCTGGTTGGTAGCAGTGGATAAAGGAGATATCGCATTCAGCCGAAAGAGTCCAGAATCGTGCCAAGTCACATCCCAGGCTGGGGTTAGAGCCATCTGTGCATAGGGGCCCCCTGTAATAAGGGACCACTTATTTCTGGTAAGCAGGCAGCGTGTCTCTGTGGTGGAGGTTTACTCACTCATCTGTGTGCTGTGAATTCACTGCTTATGACAGCAATTGAAGATTTTGGAGATTTTGTACCCTTCACAACTTTTCACTTTCTGTATTTGGGACATTATTTGGTGTTTATGTGGACTCAATACATGGTCATAGACTCATCAATGTGGGTGTTCCATTTTTTGGCACAGCATATGTGGATTTTAATTTCATTTGTTTCCATTTAATTTTGTGTCAATTGACCTTTCACTTATTTGATTCACTACTGAGATAACTTTAGATATTAGTTTACACAGTCATTATTTCCTTTTTTATTAGAACCATTGGTATAAGATAACTGATTGTATATTTATATGCACAATATTTTTTTTTCTATTATTATCACATATAAGATTTTATATACAGCACATTTATATTTAGATTATATAATAAGTGCGTCAGTCCATTTAGCGCAGCTCCTTTCCCTTTTCTCTTGCCATTGAGCCCTGTATCTGAAGATACCGAACACAGAGGACGACCTTATGTAAAGTTTAATTGATGTTCTTTTGTTTCATATGCTCTGTAATATTTTCTTTTAGTGTTTTATGTTAGCATTCCTATGTTCTTGGGAAATAAATGAGACTCTTGCTTATTTAAACAGTGTATTCATTTTTATCGCTAACCTTGTTATTGTACCATCACTATAAACTTTATCAGAGCTTTGCTAGACTAGCTAATTCTAGGAATAGCAAGTTAATACATATTTATAATAAATAGGGGGAATCCATAACCACCCAATGCTTATTTCACCAGGCAAAGACAAGGTTTCAATACAAAAGGCAAGGGTTTTCATATGTCCCTACTCCGAGTCCTAACTACAGGCTTGCGCTGCCCTGGCATACCTGCAAAGATGAAGTCCAGCAATTTCAGTCCTTCAGAGCCACTTTCATGCAGATGTAGGTCCCTCAGAGGCATGCTCAAGTACTGGTGTCTTCAGGGGCGAACCCCAGTTTGAGAATACTTTGCATCCTGATGGTGATAGCTGACCTCCTATTGTTCCTCGCGGGTGTCATTCACTGTCTCTCTCCCTTATGAATCCCAGTTTCAGCTTTCTTTCACTATTGGGTTCTCCACAAGGAAAAATACTCAAACCCTCTCCAAATACCTCTCTGGGGGGGGGGATTCTACACATACTGCACCACTGTCCCATATTTACATGACACAGGATTAGTGGAACGGACCCAGAGAAGAACCGGCCAAAAGACCAAAGAACCGGGAAAGGCATTAACTCCTACCCTCCCAGCCGGGCAGCACATACTGTATCTGGCTATTTTAACCCACTTACATGCAGGATTGTGCTGAAGCATTTTGGGGTATTCCACTCCCCATTGTCCTCTTCCTGTTACAAGTTTCTTCTTCAGCAATAAATAATAAAAAGACTGTTTGCTGATCCAGAGTGAATGGGCTGTTGCTGTGTTCCTGTTTGCATTGTTTGGGGAAGGAACCTGTTAAATCCACAGCCGCCCCTTCAGGGGTAGCAATACATCTGGAATAGGTGGAATTGTTAAGGTTTTTGTTATGTTGGTTCTTCTTTATGCTGCACTAAGCATAATTTCTCCCACTGACACCAATGATGGGGGTACTATTGATCTTTTATTGAAAAGAATCAAGCAACCAATTTTATACAAAAGTAAAAAACAAAACCATCGTACAAAACTTCAACAGAAATCATAGGAATACACATCCATGTTCAGAATATATACAATATATACATAGTCCACTACCAAAACTATTTACATAAAGCAGCAGAGAGGGCCTAAGAGGCACAACCCATCACCTATGTACGCAGCCATTTATCAAAAATTTATAAAAATAATAATGTAGGGTGATAAGAGACAGACAGCCACACCCGGGAAAGAGACTCCTGGCAGTCAGGGAGGCTTGAAACCCCTCCACGCCTTCAACCAAGCCCCCTGACTCCGCTTGTCCCTCTCAAGCACCCGAATCTTCTCCA
This sequence comes from Lithobates sylvaticus, assembly GCA_028564925.1. NCBI lineage: Eukaryota > Metazoa > Chordata > Amphibia > Anura > Ranidae > Lithobates > Lithobates sylvaticus. The sequence goes on from CM053029.1 coordinate 587,432,355, forward strand.
CCTCATGCAGAATGTCATACACCACCACCTCAACAGGAAGGATTTTATGCCGAATGCAGACCTGACACCGTGCATTCCAGGTGAAATAACGGACTACTAAGCTAACTAGAAAAAGTGTATCCAAACAAAAAACCCCACCAGTACTGAATGCTCCGTACACCCACTTAGCATAAACCAGCCTGGAGAGGAAAGGAACACCGAGGGCCCGCCCCACCTGTTTGTACACCTCTATGTTAAAAGGGCAACGAAGCAGAAAATGGCCCATAGTCTCCTCCTCACCTGCACACTCCTCCCGAGGACAGCTACGATCCATCACACTGCGGAATTTCAAATTGCCCCGAACATAGAGCCTCCCATGGAAGCACAACCAGGCCAGATCCCTAAATTTAGGTGGTACTCTGTCCAAATTAATCAGTCTTAACCCTTCCCTCAAAACTGGGCCTGGGCAATCCCTTAAGGCCAGTGGGTCATGAAAGACTTCGCTCAAGACTCGACTCATAAGGACTTTCCTTGGAACCGATCTGAGATCTTCAGCCGACAATCGCCACTGCCGCAGTAACTTCAGGCACGGAGCGACATAGGCTGGTAGCTGACCACGATGACCCCTGCGATTCTTCACTTGGCCACCTTCTTCCCAAAGTCGTAGAAAAGGCCTAAACCAAGATCTAAATATGCCTACCCATCCAGGAGGCTCCACTGCAAGCATATTACCAATGTTAAACTTGAGAAATAGCAGTGAAAAGAAAAGAACTGGGTTGACCATACCTAAGCCACCCTCCCTCCTGGATAGATAGGTGACATTCCTCTTGATGGGGTTCAGCCTGTTCCCCCACAGCATCTGGAAGAACACACTACTGACCCTAGCATAGAGAGACACTGGCAAGATGCAGACAAAGCTAACATACAAGAAGATCGGAATCAGGTAAGTCTTAATCAGATCAACCCTTTCCCTCATAGATAACTTCCATCTCTTCCAGCTGACCACCTTAGTATTGGCAATTTCCAGTCTGCCTTCCCAGTTTTTGAGGCCATAACCGCCGGGTCCAAATTCAATGCCTAGAATCCTAATTCTTTCCTGGGGCACTGGAAAGGTGTCCGGGAGATCAAACCCCTCACCTTCCTTTCCCATCCAGAAAACTTCACTCTTTTCCTGATTGATCTTGGAGCCTGATGCTTCAGAATACCGTGATGTCAGAGAGACCACCTCCTCTGCTTCATCTGCCCCAGTGACAATCACCGACACATCGTCCGCATAGGCAACAACCCTCAAAGGCGGCTCACCCGGGAGCCCCACTGGCACCCCACACAACATGCCGCTCTCTAGCCTCCTGATGAAGGGGTCGATTGCAAACACATAGAGAAGGGGACTCAGGGGACAACCCTGGCGCACCCCGGAACCAACCTCAAAGGACTGCCCAACCCAACCATTAACAAGAGGAAAGCTTTCTGCCCCCTTATACAAGACTTTTAACCAATCGACAAAACCACCCGGCAGACCGTACTTACTAAGGAGCAACCACAGGTACTCATGGTTAACACGATCAAAAGCCTTTGCCTGATCCAATGTCAGCAAATACTTTCCCCAGCCTGCAGCCCTGCACCGCTCCAAGGCCTCCCGGACAGCTAAAACCGCTGTGAAGGTGCACCTACCCTGGACCGAACAGTGCTGATGGCGAGAAAGCAAAGACTCTGCTACTGACGACAGGCGCCAGAAAATAATCTTTGCCAGTATCTTTCTATCGACATTAAGAAGGCTGATGGGGCGCCAATTCTCAATCATCGAAGGATCTTTACCCTTTGAAAGAAGAATCACAGCCGAGTGCCTCATGGAAGGGGGAAGCACCCCCTCAGCAAGGCAACTGTTAAAAACCTCTACCAAATGTGGAGCCAGAATAGACTTAAAGGCTTTGTAAAACTCAGCCGTCAAGCCATCCGGTCCAGGTGACTTTTTGATGGCAAGCTGTTCAATTGCCCTCATCACCTCATCAACTGTGATCTCCTCTGTCAAGTTCATCAATGGAACATCTCCACCATTTAGACCTGGAGTAGAGTCCAAAAAGCTGTCCATCTTGTCACGGTCAAGCTCTTTCCTCCCAAGAAGGTCAGCATAAAAGGACCTCACGACCTCCAGGATCCCTGACCTGGACTTTGTCAGGGAACCTGTACTGTCCTTAAGGCCAACAACCGTTTTAACAGCTACACCTTGTTTGCAGTTCTGGTAAGGGTCAGGCGAGTGGTACTTCCCATAGTCCCTCTCTAGAACCAAAGAGGCATGCCGGTCATATTGACACTTCCTGAGAAGGAGTTTCACTTCGGAGATTGCCCCAGGATCTCCTCCTCTCGAGACAAGAATATACAGCTTCCTCCGTAAACGTTGGTAGGTCATGTATTTATTAAACTGTTTTCTATTGGCTAGGCCCCTGAAGAATCCAGCGATCCTCTTTTTGGTCAGCTCCCACCACTCAGCCTTGCTGCTACAAAAGTCCAGAATGGTCACCTGAGCCTGAAAGAATTCCTCAAAGGATTGTCTAACATGTTCTTCCTTGAGTAGAGTCGAATTCAATCTCCAGATGCCCTTGCCCCTCTGAGGGGCGTCTGAAGCATTCAGGACCACAGATAGCATACAGTGATCAGAGAACTCTACTGCCTGCACCACTGGGGGCGAGAAAGCAGAGGTCTCCTTCAAAAAAAACCTATCTATCCTACTTTGACTACTACCTCGATGAAAGGGGAACCCCGTGTCGTCCGGGATGTGCTTAATGTGCACATCCACAAGACCAGCATCCCTAACCATACTATTTAAAAAAACGCTATCATATCCCAGCCGGTCCTTGAAGTCCTTCCTGTCCTTGGGCCTAGTTATTGTATTAAAATCACCTCCAAAGACCACTTGCCGGGATGTAAAAAGAAATGGCTTGATCCTTGTAAAAAGGCATTTCCTGTCCCACTTTGTGTGCGGCCCATAAACATTAATTAGGCGCAGGTCCTGCCCCCCCACAAGGACGTCTAAGACCATACATCTCCCAATTTCCACCTCAATAACCCGCCGGACAGTTACCATGCCGGTTTTAAACAGCACCGCCACACCGCCGTAAGGATCGGCCGCAAGAGACCAGTAAGATGGACCATACCTCCACTCTCTCTTGGCCAAATGAATATCTGCCAAGGAGGTGAGCCTAGTCTCTTGTAAAAATAAAATTTCAGCATCTAATTGGCTGAACAAAAAGAAGGCCATAGAACGGGCTCTTACAGACTTAATGCTGGCGACATTTATTTTTACCACTTTTAAACGGAGGGGGAACCGCCATTTGGGTCATTGGGTGGATTGCTTCTTAGCTCCCCTCTGCTGCTCATCACCAGAAGCCTCTCTCTTTCTAGAGGCCGCCTCAAACTCCATATCAGAATCAGAACTCCGCTCAGAAGAAGCTCCAGATGAGGAAATATCCCAGGACCTATGATGGCTGGAGACAGGCACTGGTGCCCGTTCCGTCCTCACCACCTGCTTCTTCCGCTTCCCAACCTTCCTTCTCTCCTCCAGATACTGCAGGTCAGCTTCTGAGATGCCAACATCTCTTGTTTTTTTCTTTACAGAGGATGAAGCGACCTTTTTGGTACACGCTACCACTCCTAGTGGGGGGGGTGTTCCCTTTGAGACAGACTTAGGTGGGGTAGACACCTGGGGGGCAACTGACTCGGGGGGCACAGACTGGGAAGGTTCTGACACAAGAGGAGAGGGTACAGTAGGCTGGGGGGACACAGAGACAGATACAGAAGGAATACTTACAGACACAGGTGGGGTGGTCACAGGATCTAGAGAGGGATCCTGAGCAGGACCAGGGGAGTCGGTCACCGCAGAGGAGGATGGTACACCAGGGGCCTCACCCTCCATCCTGTCCAGCCTTGACAAGTCATCAATTACCTCCTTCTCCATATTGTGCCAGGCTTCAGGACATCTGCTGTAGGGGTGGCCAAGGCGCAGGCACAGGTTGCACCTGATCATCTGGGTGCAGTCCTTGGCCATATGACCCTGACCCCGACACACTGAACAAGGCTGAACAGGAGGAGCTCAAATGCCCCTTTTCTCCACAGCGGTGACACAGCTTCGGCTGACCAGGGTAGAAAATAGTCATCCTATCCCTCCCTATAAAAGCTGAGGAGGGCAGGTGACGGACAACATTCCCATCCCTGGCCAACCTGACTGTTACTGACCATCCCCCAGTCCAGATGTTATGCTCATCAAAGATTTTGCTGGGTTTAATCAAAACCTCCCCATAGTTCCGCAACCAAACCTCCAGATCCCGAGCGGGGACGCTCTCATTAGTCAAAATGATTGTTATTTTTTTTACTGTTGACCTCTGAGAGATCGCAACTGGGGCCAGACCTTCCCATTCGGGTCTTGACCTGCACCGAGCCTCATATCGCTCCCAGAACAGGTCAAGACCCTCTGGCCTGGTGAAGCTAACTGTATAATCCCTTGTCCCAGATACAGTGGTGTGAAAAAGTGTTTGCCCCCTTCCTCATTTCCTGTTCCTTTGCATGTTTGTCACACTTAAGTGTTTCGGAACATCAAACCAATTTAAACAATAGTCAAGGACAACACAAGTAAACACAAAATGCAATTTGTAAATGAAGGTGTTTATTATTAAAGGTGAAAAAAAATCCAAACCATCATGGCCCTGTGTGAAAAAGTGATTACCCCCTAAACCTAATAACTGGTTGGGCCACCCTTAGCAGCAACAACTGCAACCAAGCGTTTGCGATAACGTGCAATGAGGCTTTTACAGCGTCCTGGAGGAATTTTGGCCCACTCATCTTTGCAGAATTGTCCTAATTCAGTTACATTAGAGGGTTTTCGAGCATGAACGGCCTTTTTAAGGTCATACCACAACATCTCAATAGGATTCAGGTCAGGACTTTGGCTAGGCCACTCCAAAGTCTTCATTTTGTTTTTCTTCAGCCATTCGGTGGTGGACTTGCTGGTGTGTTTAGGATCATTGTCCTGCTGCAGAACCCAAGTTCGTTTCAGCTTGAGTACACGAACAGATGGTCGGACATTCTCCTTCAGGATCTCTTGGTAGACAGCAGAATTCATAGTTCCTTTTATCACGGCAAGTCTTCCAGGTCCTGAAGCAGCAAAACAGCCCCAGACCATCACACTACCACCACCATATTTTACTGTTGGTATAATGTTCTTTTTCTGAAATGCAGTGTTCCTTCTACGCCAGATATACTTGGACACACACCTTCCAAAGAGTTCCACTTTTGTCTCATCGGTCCACAGAATGTTGTCCCAAAAGTCTTGGGGAACATCAAGATGTGTTGTGGAGAAATTGAGACGAGCTTTGATGTTCTTTTTGCTCAGCAGTGGTTTTCTCCTTGGAACTCTGCCATGCAGGCCATTTTTGCCCAGTCTTTTCCTGATGGTGGAGGCATGGACGCTGACCTTAACTGAGGCAAGTGAGGCCTGCAGTTCCTTGGACGTTGTTGTGGGGTCTTTTGTGACCTCTTGGATGAGTCGTCGCTGCGCTCTTGGGGTAATTTTGGGCGGCCGGCCACTCCTGGGAAGGTTCACCACTGTTCCATGTCTTCGCCATTTGTGGATAATGGCTCTCACTGTGGTTCGCTGGATTCCCAAAGCTTTGGGAATGGCTTTATAACCCTTTCCAGACTGATAGATCTCAATTACTTTCTTTCTCAATTGTTCCTGAATTTCTTTGGGTCTCGGCATGATGTGTAGCTTTTAAGGATCTTCTGGTGGACCTTACTGTGTCAAGCAGCTCCTATTTAAGTGATGCCTTGATTGTGAACAGGTGTGGCAATAATCAGGCCTGGGTGTGGCTAGAGAAATTGAACTCAGGTGTGGACAACCACAGTTATAGTATGTTTTAACAAGGGGGGCAATCACTTTTTCACACAGGGCCATGATGGTTTGGATTTTTTTTCACCTTTAATAATAAACACCTTAATTTACAAATTGCATTTTGTGTTTACTTGTGTGGTCCTTGACTATTGTTTAAATTGGTTTGATGTTCCGAAACACTTAAGTGTGACAAACATGCAAAGGAACAGGAAATGAGGAAGGGGGCAAACACTTTTTCACACCACTGTACATGTATAAAAGCATACAGGTCATTTGCCCCAAAACCCATTTCCAAAATCAGATCCACCACCGCACGCCGTGCTGGAGGGACTGCACCACCTTCCCATTTCAGAATTACAACATTACGTCTGGGACCCCCAGCAGAAGGCAGAGACCCAAGACCCGATCCTGGGGTGCCCAAAGTAGTAGCCCGTAGGGGAAAACCCTGCTTGGGAGCAGAGCCACCAGGAGCAGAGCGCACCACCTGAGCAAAGGTGGGTTTATCAGGACCAAGGCTCCACACTGAAGTCACATTAGTCTTTATGTTGTTGTTATTATTATTATCAACAGTCTGAACTGGATTAACAGAATCCGTAGCAGGACGATCGTCCATCACACTGGTGCTGGGGGGATTGTTATTAGTCACAGGAGTGGTCATAGTTACTGCTGCAGTACCAGCTGTCTCCTGATGCTGCGCTGTAGAGTCTTCAGCAGCAGTGGGGCAAACAGCGTTGGAAGGGTTAATGGGCTCTGCTGACACCTGTGGTTCCCCCACAGAAATGACATTCTTTAAAGGTAACTCTTCCTGCATTGCAGCATCAGCAGGCACAACATTGCCACCCACAGGAGTGGCAGCATCAGCAGGCACAACATCAGGGGAGGGCTGGCAGCCTTAAGCCTGGGGGGCAAGTCCAGTCGAGTGGCCCATTGTACCACCGAAGCAGCCCACCATCCATGCCCACTGGGTTTTTTAACATGTATTTATGTTATGAAGCAAGACAAATATGACATAGCAATGACAGCATGACCCGATCTTGGTAAAGAGCTGTGGATCTCTGCAGCTCCTCCAGAGTTACCATGGACCTCTTGGCTCTTCTCTGATGAATGCTCTCCTTGCCCGGCCGGTCAGTTTAGGTGGACGGCCATGTCTTGGTGGGTTTGTAGTTGTGCCATACTCTTTCCATTTTTGGATGATGGATTGAACAGAACTCCGTGAGATGGTCAAAGCTTGCGATAATGTTTTATAACCTAAACCTGCTTTATACCTCTCCACAACTTTATCCCTGACCTGTCTGGTGTGTTCCTTGGCCTTCATGATGCTGTTTGTTCACTAAGGTTCTCTAACAAACCTCTGAGGGCTTCACAGAACAGCTGTATTTATACTGAGATTACACACAGGTGGACTCTATTTACTAATTAGGTGACTTCTGAAGGCAATTGGTTCCACTAGATTTTAGTTAGGGGTTTTAGAGTAAAGGAGGACTTTTACCCGGTTCCTGACCGGTGCACATAGATGTACGTTGGCAGAATGGCAAGGCTGGGCAAATGGGCGTACTTGTACGTCCCTTTAAATTTGCCACGTGCCATTGTACGCGTGCCGGCCGCGACCTCCGTGAGTTGGGTCGCGGTTCCTGCAGACTCGATCGCCGCGGGGATACCCGCAATCGCCTCACAGGGAGGAAGAACAGGAAGATGCTAATGTAAACAAGCATCTCCCCGTTCTGCCTGGTGACAGTAAAGCCCCATACACACGGTCGGACCGTGGACCAACTTTCCCTTGGACTTTTGTCCAAAGGGCGTTGGCCCTCAAGTTGGTACTGCATACACACGGTCGGACTTTTGAGACAACCAACACGAACGTAGTGACGTTTCAACGTACTGACGACACTTCAAAAGAGGACGTTCGAATACTCCAGCGCCACCTTTGGTCAACTTCTATATTGTTGTCTGATCTTTTGCATTGGTTCTGAGCATGCGTGTTTGTACTGTGGACAAAAGTCAGTTGGTACTGCATACACACGTTCGGACTTTTGTCCTTCGGACTTTTGTTGGCAGAAAGTTGGTCCGTTCGCACAGCCAACAAAAGTCCGATGCAACCTGGAAAAAGTTGGTCCGATGGAGCGTACACACGGTCGGATGTTGGTCCAAACCACCTAATTTGCATGTTGGTTGTCAAAAAGTCCGACCGTGTGTACGGGCCTTTACACTGATCTCTGCTCCCTGTGATCAGGAGCAGAGATCAGTGACGTTTCACACGTAGCCACGCCCCCCACAGTTAGAAACACCCCCCAGGACATACTTAACCCCTACACTGCCCCCCTAGTGGTTAACTCCTTCACTGCCAGTGTCATTTACACAGGAATCAGTGCATTTGTATAGCACTGATTGCTGTATAAATGACAATGGTCCCACAAATGTGTGAAAAATGTCCGATGTGTCGGTCATAATGTCGCAGTCACGATAAAAAAAAAAAAAAAAAAAAAAAAAAAAAAATCGCTGATCGCCGCCATTACTAGTAAAAAAAAAAGTTATTAATAAAAATGACATAAAACTATCCCCATTTTGTAAACGCTATAACTTTTGCGCAAACCAATCAATAATCCCTTATTGCCATTTTTTTTTTACCAAAAATATGTAGAAGAATACGTATCGGCCTAAACTGAGGGAAAAAACTAAATTTTATATATTTTTTGGGGATATTTATTATAGCAAAAAGTAAAAAATAATGCGTTTTTTTCAAAATTGTCGCTCTTTATTTTTTTTGGTTTATAGCGCAAAAAATAAAAACATCAGAGGTGATCAAATACCACCAAAAGAAAGCTCTTTTTATGGGGGAAAAAAATATGTAAATTTTGTTTGGGTGCCACGACCGCGCAATTGTCAACTAAAGTGGCGCAGTGCCGAATCGCAAAAAGTGCTCTGGTCTTTTGCCAGCAAAATGGTTCGGGGCTTAAGTGGTTACAAATACGCCACAAGTTTTCGCATATTTATATGAAAAAAAAAACATTTTGAAAGTCATTTGTTATTTTACTTCCACTTCACAAATTTGTGTCACTTTGTGTTGGTCTATCACATAAAATCATCAATAAAATACATTTATGTTTTTGGTTGTAACATGACAAAGTGTGAAACATTTCAAGGGGTATGAATACTTTTTCAAGGCACTGTATATACAAAAATATATATATATATATTTTGTAATTCTGTCTTTTTTCATATTTTAGCAAAAAATTTAACCCCCCAGTTGTGATTAAATACCACCAAAAAGAAAACTCCCATTTGTGTGGAAAAAAAGGACAACAATGTAATATGGGTATAGTGTTGCTTGACCCGCGCAATTGTCATTCAGAGCCCAGGTTCACACTGACATCGGGAATGAAATCGAGCGAATTCAGCTGAACTATTGAACGATTTCATACTCGCATGTCAGTCCCGACTTTGGGGTGCGATTTCAGAGACATCTGTGCGGGTTCCTGTACAAATGTCTATTGAAATCGCACTCCAAAGTTGCCAAAAGTAGTACAGAAAATACTTTTGGGAATCGGTGTGACACCACAAGTGGAATCGATGCGGCGTTGGCCTCGGGTTGCCACCTCATCCCTTTAAACCCGAACACACATTAATTACACGGGTTCTGTGACTGATTAAGGTGGTAATTAAACTCACTTGGTGCCTTATCTGCATTTAATTAGCCTCAGAACCCGTGTAATTCATATGTGTTCGGGTTTAAGGCCAGGTTCAGACTGCTGCGGTGCGGGAGATCGGATATGATTCGCACCGCACTGCAGTGCAAATCACATGCGATCTCTGTGCGATGCGATTTCAGCCATACAGATAGTATGGCTGAATTTGCATCGCATTCGGCCCAAACTCGCACAGGACCCTTTTTTTTTGGTCCGCAGCAGAATCGGATCGCATGGGTGTTCTCACCATGCGATCCGATTCCTGTCCGAGTTTGATATGGGGGTGTCATTAACATTTCACTGACACTCCCAGCAGCTCGCATATCGCAGTGTGAACTGCCGGCGGGAGACATGCGATGCGGGAACCCGCAGTAGATTCGCAGCGTTCCCGCACCGCAGCAGTCTGAACCCAGCCTAAAGGGATGAGGTGGCAAATCTAGGCGTTGCACCGATTCGGATGGTGCCATCGCCGGTAAATGCCACTGACTTGGCATGCAATTTGACATATCAAATTGCATGCCAAATCGCTCCAATGTGAACCTGGGTTTAATGTAAGAGCACTGAAAATTGTAAATTGTCCTGGGCAGGAAGGGAGTGAAAGTGCCTGGCAGGCAAGAGGTTAAATGATAAGGCTGAGGGAGAGACAGAGTAGGAAGGAAGAGAGGGAGGGGGGAGAGTCTGGTCACAGCTCACTCACTTGCACAATCCTAGCAGGAGGCTCACTGGCTCAGTCAGTGTCTTCATGTTTATGATGGGACGTTGTGGCTGCTGACTTTAAAGTTTCCCGCCCACATATCTCCTTCACACAGCACACGGGCTGCATCGAGTGTGGGCGGGCACAGGGAGAGAGGGGCGGGAAGAGGCAGAGCTGATCGTTCTCCCATTAGTGTAGACTAGAGGAGGGCTGTACTGTGTACTCTGCAAAACGGAACACACTCTCAGCCCAGGCTGTGACAGGTGTAGCTAACATCCCTGCCACAGGACAGGACACATCGCAGCTGCAGCACCGGATGGAGGGATCACTGTGTTGTATTCTTTCACTGCCACAAATATAGGATCCAGCCCCCCCAGCTGCCCGAGCAGTAGCACTTGCTGGTCCGGAAACTGCACATGCGCAGTTCTAATCTGGCCACACAGCGGCCCTTTTACAGGCAATCAGAGCAGCCCGGGGGGAAATTGCCACTCTGCCCCCCGGCCCAGCCCGCCCCTGCACAACATTGCCACCCACAGGAGTGGCAGCCTCAGTGAAGGGGACAAAAACAGTCTTATCCACAACATGGGACTTGGCCGGCTTTACCTTATCAGGTACATCATCCGTAATGTCCTCCTCATTAAATACCAACTGATCCCCCCGCATAGGAGACTCCATTACCTGAATGGTCCTCATCATGCCTCCTGAGTCCTGGGAAGGCATGGGGCTGCTTACCTCTCCCTGGGGGGGCAGGGGTTCAGAACTGGGGGTCTCCTCCTCCACCTCCATCTTTGTCATCCTTCCAAACCTCCTGTCATTCCCAAACTTCTCCTTGAAGGGCCCATCTTTGCCTTCCATCATGGCCACAATGGTCTCCTGATGGTCCACACAGACTTTGGCCAATTGGATCTCCGGATCCATGGATCCACGTTTCTGGCTGTATAAGCCCTCACGCTGCTTTCGCAGACGCTTCAGCTCCGCTCGAAGCTTGTAAAGCTTATCCCTCTCCCTATTTAGGACCTTTATCCCGGTCACCACACGCTCCCGAATGGCTTCCGCACCTTCGTCCTCACCAGGGGTAGAGAGATCGGCTTGCCCAGAGGAAGGCATGTCACCCGACGGCCCAGGAGATGGCTGAGAGCCTCCAGCAGGAGAGGCCCCGCTGGCCTCCATGGCTTCCCCAGAAAGGGGCCAGGAGAGCTGGGAGAGATTTCACCACCACACCCCTCTCACACAGATCAGCTGGAAGAGCTCCAGAGAAACCTTCCTCCTGACACACCTGTGCTCCAATGATGGGTGGGGCACTATTCCTCCCACTGACACCAACAGTGGAGCACTATAATTCCCACTTACACCAAAGATGGGACACTATTCTTTCCACTGACACCAATGATGGGACATTCCTTCTACTGTGTCAGGAGCGTATGCGCTCCTGCTCCATCATAGCTTCTGGTTTCTGTATCAACTGATGTCACATACACACATACAAACAATGATGCCCTATTCCTTCCACTGACACCAACAATGGAACCTTATTCTTCCCACTGACAATAACGATGGGGCACTATTCCTCCCACTGACGCCTAAGATGGGGCACTTTTCTTCCCACTGACACCAATGATGGAGCACTATTCCTCTCAATGACACCAATGATGGGGCACTATTCTTTCAACTGACACCAATGATGGGCACTATTCCTCCCACTGACACCAACAATGGGGCACTATTGTTCCCGTTGACACCAATAATGGGGCATTATTTCTCCCACTAAGACCGATGATGGGACATCATTCCTTCTACTGTGTCAGGAGCAAATGTGCTTCAGCTCCATCATTGCTGCTGGTTCCAGTATCCTGGTTTTGCCTGTGGCATTCTCCTTGTCTGTCCATCCACCTGCACAGTGATTGATTGTGGTCAGACTCTGGGTGGAGACCAAACCTAATATACACTGAGGGGAAAAAGTATTTGACCCCCTGCTGATCTTGTACGTTTGCCCACTGACAAAGAAATCATCAGTCTATAATTTTAATGGTAGTTTTTTTTTCAACAGTGAAAAAATCCATCACTATAATCAACATCAACACTAAGCAACCAAGGCCATCATCAACATATAGATTTTGCTATTAAGTCATTGCGGTATGTCTGCACCCAGAACATATCGGCTCCGATCTCTCTTTGCCCGTATCACGTCTTGTACACTCTGTGCACCATCCCCTGTACTGATCATTTATTTTTATTGTTCTCTCAGTTTTATGGAATATTTGGTCATGTTCCTACTTGTAGAACTCCACCATAAATAGCTTGACTAGGTTAATATAGCTGTGTGTGCTGCAGCATAATAAGATTGTGTAATTCAGCCTGTAATGCCTTGTGTTTAATCGCTTTATGAGACCACAAGCAGTAATTTAGTCTCATTCGTCAAACATAAACCCACTACTACTCAATTCATTTACGGCTTTTGCAAAATGTGGCTAGTCATGTTGTACCATTTTATTTCCAGGGCAGAGCCAGTGTCTGTCCCCTAGGAGGTGCTGTCCTGTGAGCCGTCTTCTGTGTGTAATACAACCTGCGTTCACTAGGGGGCGTAAAAATAAATTCTGAACACACAGAATTTGGTGTCTATGTAGCAGCACAGTTTAACCACTACAATACTGGGCACTTTCGCCCCCTTCCTTGGCAGACCAATTTTCAGCTTTCAGCGCTCTCGCACTTTCAATGACAATTGCGCGGTCATGCAATGCTGTAACCAAACAAAATTTTTATCATTTTGTTCGCACAAATAGAGCTTTAGTTTGGTGGTATTTATTCACGACTCCATTTTTTATTTTTTGCGATATAAGCGAAAACATAGCGGAAATTTAAAAAAAAAAACAATATTTTCTCCTTTCTTTTTTAAAAGAAATCCGATAAAATCAAATTTTGTCATAAATTTAAGCCAAAATGTATTCTGCTACATGCTTTTAGTAAAAAAAATTCCGTTAAGTGTATAATAATTGGTTAGCGTGATCACGGACATATGTACGCAAATGATCATGTACAGATGTGTGCAGGTGATCACGGACATATGTGTGCAGATAATCATTGGGACATGTGATTTTACTGGGACATATGTGAGGGACATGTGTTTTTATTATTTGGGGACATGTGTTTTTATTTGGGGACATGTGTTTTTATTATTTGGGGACATGTGTGGGGACATGTGTGTTTTGGGGACATGTGTGGGGACACTACACTGGTGATCAGTGAGTAAAAAAGCTGTAAAAAAAACAGCTAATACTCACTGATCACCAGCCGGCTGCAGCGATTTGCTCTCCTCACCGACGACTTCCGTGTGACACGAGCGTATCGGGATCGCGCCGCTGCACTACCGCTACTTCTGAAGGACGTTCCGGAACGTCCGATCAGAAGTAGACGGCTCCCACCCGGCCGTATATGTACAGTGGCCGGGTGGGAAGTAGTTAGGATGGAAGAATAAAATTGGTAAGGGGAGTCTAAAGCCTCATACACACAATCAGAGTTTCGTCTGTTTTTTGTTGCATGCCAGTCTCACGTCGAAAGTGAAGAGGTTAAGCACCATACGAAAATTCTTGTACGAAAGAATTCAACTTCAGAAGTGACGTAATGTGTTGAATAGTTTTGTTTTTGTCTGGTCATTAGTCTAGGCTTTTGACATCATGCACAGCTCTCTCTCTCACTCTCGTTAGAGTTTACCAGGAAGGGAGGGGGGATGAGTCATAAGAGGGCCAATGAGAACTGCAGAGCTGTATGTGTGCCTCTGTGTGTCTGTGTAAATTCAGGAAGTGAACAGGCAGCAGCTTCCGCTGCCCACAGTTAAAATGGATGCGGCCAGACTCAGTGGAGGGAGATTTCTGCAGCATATTTGGCAAGTACAGAATCACAGTATGTATATAAAATAATATGAAAAATGGTTGAAGGGAAGCTTCAGAATGGCAAAGATGTTTTTATTACAAATTATGTGAGCAGACTGCAGTTCCTCTTTAACCACTTCCCGACCAGCGCACGACGATGTACGTCGTCAGAATGGCACAGACAGGCAAAAGGGCATACAGGTACGTTCCTTTAAGATTGCCCGCCATGCCATCGCGTGCGCGCGCCGGTCGGGACCCCGTGAGTCCGGACGCGGGTCCCGCGGACTCGATCGCCGTGGGGATACCCGCCATTGTCTCACGTGAAGATTGAACGGGGAGATGCGGAAGTAAGCAGCATCTCCTCGTTCTGCCTAGCAACTAGTGACACTGATCTCTGCTCCCTGTGATTGGAGCAGAGATCAGTGTTCACTAAAACACAGCCACGCCCCCCCACAGTTAGTAACACGCCCCTAGGAACACTTAACCCCTACACTGCCACCCCTGGTTAACCCCTTCACTGACGGTGTCATTTACACAGGAATCAGTGCATTTAAATAGCTCTGATTGCTGTATAAATGACAATGGTCCCAAAAATGTGTCAAAAATGTCCGATGTGTCCGCCATAATGTCGCAGTCACAATAAAAATCGCTGATCGCCGCCATTACTAGTAAAAAAAAAATGATTAATAAAAATGCTATAAAACTATTCCCTATTTTGTAAACGCTATAACTTTTGTGCAAACCAATCAATAATCGCTTATTGCAATTTTTTTTACCAAAAATATGTAGAAAAATACGTATGGGCCTAAACTGAGGAAAAAAAAAGTTTTTTTATATATTTTTGAGGGATATTTACTATAGCAAAAAGTAAAAAATAATGCCTTTTTTTCCAAATTGTCGCTCTTTTTTTGTTTATGGCGCAAAAAATAAAAACCGCAGGGGCGATCAAATACCACCAAAAGAAAGCTCTATTTGTGGGGAAAAAAGGACGTCAATTTTGTTTGGGAGTCACGTCGCACGACCGCACAATTGTCAGTTAAAGCGACGCTGTGCCGAATCCCAAAAAGTGGTCTGGTCTTAAGCCAGCAAAATGGTCCGGTCTGAAAGTGGTCAAAGTGGTTGTAAACCCTTACAAACCACTTTTACCTACAGGTAAGCCTAGATTAAGGCTCACCTGTAGGTCCAATAAATATCTCCTAAACCCAGTGGCGAAATTATAGGGGTCGCCGAGATCGCCATGGCGACCGGGCCCCTTGCTGCACGGGGGCCTTGAGGCCCCACTGTACTCCTTGATAGGAGGGGAGGCTGAGAGGAACTCCCCGATCGTCAGCCGAGCTGTAATGGCATTGTGCAGGGAGGTGTCTTTATATGTGTGTACATGCATGTGTGTGTGGGGGGTGGTGCATGCATGTGTGTGGGGGGGGGGTGCATGCATGTGTGTGTGGGAGGGGTGCATGCATGTGTGGGGGGGTGCATGCATGTGCATGTGTGTGTGTGGGGGGGTGCATGCATGTGTGTGTGTGGGGGGGGGGGTGCATGCGTGTGTGTGGGGGGGTGCATGCAAGTGTGTGGGGGGGTTGCATGCATGTGTGGGGTGCATGCATGTGTGTGTGGGGGGTGCATGCATGTGTGTGTTGGGGGGTGCATGCATGTGTGTGTGGGGGGGGGTGCATGCGTGTGTGTGGGGGGGTGCATGTGTGTGGGGGGTGCATGCATGTGTGTGTGGGGGGGGGTGCATGCATGTGTGTGTGGGGGGTGCATGCATGTGTGTGTGGGGGGTGCATGCATGTGTGTGTGTGGGGGGTGCATGCATGTGTGTGTGTGGGGGGGGGGGTGCATGCATGTGTGTGGGGGGGTGCATGCATGTGTGTGGGGGGGGGTGCATGCATGTGTGTGTGTGCGGGGGGTGCATGCATGTGTGTGTGTGTGCGTGGGGTGCATGCATATGTGTGTGTGTGGGGGGGGGGTGCATGCATGTGTGTGTGTGGGGGTGCATGTTTGTGTGTGTGCGTGTGTGTGTGGGGGGGTGCATGCATGCATGTGTGTGTGGGGGGGTGCATGTATGTGTGCATGCATGTGTGTGTGTGTGTGTGTGGGGGGTGCATGCATGTGTGTGTGGGGGGGGGGTGCATGCATGTGTGTGGGGGGGTGCATGCATGTGTGTGTTGGGGGGTGCATGCATGTGTGTGTTGGGGGGGTGCATGCATGTGTGTGTGTGTGTGTGGGGGGGGGGGGGGGGGGGTGCATGCATGTGTGTGTGGGGGGGTGCATGCATGTGTGTGGGGGGGTGCATGCATGTGTGTGTTGGGGGGTGCATGCATGTGTGTGTTGGGGGGTGCATGCATGTGTGTGTGTGTGGGGGGGGGGGTGCATGCATGTGTGTGTTGGGGGGTGCATGCATGTGTGTGTGTGTGGGGGGGGGGGGGGTGTGCATGCATGTGTGTGTGGGGGGGTGCATGCATGTGTGTGTGTGGGGGTGCATGCATGTGTGTGTTGGGGGGTGCATGCATGTGTGTGTGTGTGTGTGTGGGGGGGTGCATGCATGTGTGTGTGGGGGGGTGCATGCATGTGTGTGTGGGGGGTGCATGCATGTGTGTGTGTGTGGGGGGGGGTGCATGCATGTGTGTGGGGGGGGTGCATGCATGTGTGTGTGTGGGGGGGTGCATGCATGTGTGTGTGGGGGGGGGTGCATGCATGTGTGTGTGTGGGGGTGCATGCATGTGTGTGTGTGTGTGGGGGGGTGCATGCATGTGTGTGTGTGTGGGGGGGGTGCATGCATATGTGTGTGGGTGTGCGAGCGGGCGGTGGGGATTCACAGTGGCAGCATTTGGCACACCGGCAGCATTTAATGGGGAAATATTGAATTTTTTTTCAAAATTGTTGCTTTTTTTTTGTTTTATAGCGCAAAAAAATAAAAACCGCAGGGGCGATCAAATACCACCAAAAGAAAGCTCTATTTGTGGGAAAAAAAGGACGCCAATTTTGTTTGGGAGCCACGTCGCACGACCGCGCAATTGTCAGTTAAAGCGACGCAGTGCCGAATCGCAAAAAGGGGCCTGGTCCTTTGGCTGCCAATTCGTCCGGGGCTGAAGTGGTTAGGTTGAGATACAGAGCCTATTGGGCATACCCAGGCCTGGTCCAGAACTGCAGATTTTTAGCCGTAAAATTGTAGGCGACGATCCGGGTACATTTTATATCTGGCCATGTGATACAAAAAAGGTACATCGTCTGCAACCGTGACCTATTTATCATCAGAAGAGTCATGAACATGCCGCTAAGCGTGCGGATTAATGCCTTTTAAAAGGGAGCAGAAAATTTTAGAAAAGAGTGTTGAAGATGTGCGAGCGAGTATTAAAATCCTTCATCCATCCCATCATCTTGCTTCATGGCCTTTATCAGGCACTAAGCTATAATTAAGTAAGGGATACATTGTACCTGAGTCTCTCTCACTCATTGTCTGAGATGATTAATGAGCAGCATGGAGTGAGAATTCCACCGCCAAGACTCTTCTTTAACGCTAAATAAATTTGCATCTCATAAATCATATCATGTGGAAAATTAAAGGGGAGAGGCGCTGGGCCAATGACAGCCGTCTTCGGGCTAAATACTATTTTTCTTTTGGCTTTACTTCCTTTTTTTTTTTTAAGAAAATTTTTTTTCAGACAAACGACATTACAGCTCTGCCATGCATGATCAGGCTATAATTCTCTAATACCGTCATTTTATATGCGCCAATTATACCGTTCTGTTTTTAGCCCACTTGCATTATAAATATTTGTCCTCAGATTTCTTCTATTTACCACTGGTTCCCCTGGGAGGAACTGGCTAATTGGGTAACATTAAATCCCCTGCGGGGAAAATGGTAGCCATACCCGTTAATGTATACAAGCAAAACAAGCATCTTCATTTAGGTGATATTTTTTGATAATTAATGATGGGGCTGCTTAGTATACTTTACTATTTTGTTCCATTTTCAATCTGTCATCCAACAGACTATTCTAATCGTGGGAAGAATATTGGTCAACATTTACGCAAAGAGAAATTATTTATTTGATCTATTATTACAGGTATTTATATAGCGCAAACAATTTGTACAGAGCTTTCCATATAGATCAGTGGTCTCCAAACAGTGGCCCTTTGTTTTCCTTTACCCGGCACTTGAGGCATTATCCCTCCACTGATACAAACAATGGGGCACTATTCTTCCCACTGACACCAACGATGGGGCATAATTCCTCCAACTGACACCAATAATGGGGCACCATTCCTCCCACTGACACCAATAATGGGGCACTATTCCTCCCACTGACACCAATAATGGGGCATAATTCCTCCCACTGACACCAATGATAGGGGTACTATTCCTCCCAGTGACACCAATGATGGGGCGCTAGTCCTCCCACTGACACCAATGATAGGGGTACTATTCCTCCCACTGACACCAATGATGGGGCGCTATTCCTCCCACTGACACCAATGATGGGGCGCTATTCCTCCCACTGACACCAATAATGGGGCATAATTCCTCCCACTGACACCAGTAATGGGACACTAGTCCTCCCACTGACACCAATGATGGGGTACTATTCCTCCCACTGACACTAATGCTGGGGTACTATTCGTCCCACTGACACCAATGATAGGGCATAATTTCTCCCACTGACACCAATGATGGGACACTATTCTTTCCACTGACACCAATGATGGGATACTATTCTTTTCACTGACACCAATGACGGTACACTAATCTTTCCACTGACACCAATGATGGGACATTCTTTCTACAGTGTCAGGAGCGTATGCGCTCCTGCTCCATCATAGCTGCTGGTTTCTGTATCAACTGATGTCACACACATACAAACAATGAGGCCCTATTCCTTCCACTGACACCAACAATGGAATCTTATTCTTCCCACTGACAATAACGATAGGGCACTATTCCTCCCACTGACCCCTACGATGGGGCACTTTTCTTCCCACTGACACCAATGATGGAGTACTATTCCTCCCACTGACACCAATGATGAGGTATAATTTCTCCCCCTCACACCAATGATGGGGTACTATTCCTTCCACTGACGCCAACTGTGGAGCACTATAATTCCCACTAACACCAAAGATGGGACACTATTCTTTCCACTGACACCAAAGATGGGACACTATTCTTTCCACTGACACCAAAGATGGGACACTATTTTTTCCACTGACACCAATGATGGGACATTCCTTCTACTATGTCAGGAGCGTATGCACTCCTGCTCCATCATAGCTGCTGGTTTCTGTATCAACTGATGTCACACACACACAAACAATGATGCCCTATTCCTTCCACTGACACCAACAATGGAACCTTATTCTTCTCACTGACGCCTAAGATGGGGCACTTTTCTTCCCACTGACACCATTGATGGAGCACTATTCCTCTCAGTGACACCAATGATGGGGCACTATTCTTTCAACTGACACCAAAGATGGGGCATCATTCCTCCCACTGACACAACAATGGGGCACTATTGTTCCCGTTGACACCAATAATGGGGCATTATTTCTCCCACTACAACAGATGATGGGACATCATTCCTTCTACTGTGTCAGGAGCGTATGCGATTCAGCTCCATCATTGCTGCTGGTTCCAGTATCCTGGTTTTGCCTGTGGCATTCTCCTTGTCTGTCCATCCACCTGCACAGTGATTGATTGTGGTCAGACTCTGGGTGGAGACCAAACTTGATATACAGTGAGGGGAAAAAGTATTTGACCCCCTGCTGATCTTGTACGTTTGCCCACTGACAAAGAAATGATCAGTCTATAATTTTAATGGTAGTTTTTTTTTTTTAACAGTGAATGACAATAACAACAAAAATTTTCAGAAAAACGCATTTAAAAAAAGTTATAAATTGATTTGGATTTTAATGAGTGAAATACGATTAAGTATTTGATCCCCTATCCATCAGCAAGATTTTTGGCTCCCAGGTGTCTTCTATACAGGTAACGAGCTGAGATTAGGAGCACTCCCTTAACCACTTGCTTACCAGGCACTTAAACCCCCCTCCTATCCAGACCAATTTTCAGCTTTCGGTGCTCTCACGCTTTGACTGACAATTACTCAGTCATGCAACATTGTACCCAAATAAATTTTTTGTCCTTTTTTTCCCACAAATAGAGCTTTCTTTTGGTGGTATTTGATCACATCTGGGTTTTTTATTTTTTTTGCGCTATAAATGAAAAAAGACCGAAAATTTTGAAAAAAAAAACAATTTTTCTTTGTTTCTGTGATAAAATTTAGGAAATTATTAATTTTTCTTCATAAATTTTGGCCACAATTTATACTGCCACATATCTTTGGTAAAAATAACCCAAATTAGTGGATATTATTTGGTCTTTGTAAAAGTTAGAGAGTCTACAAACGGTGGTGCAAATTATACAAAATTGATCACATCTGTACATGTACTGAGGGCCTATCTCATTTTTTGTGACCCGAACAAGCCAGGAAAGTACAAATACCCCCCAAATGACCCCTTTTTTGAAAGTAGACATTCCAAGGTATTTAGTAAGAGGCGTGGTGAGCTTTTTGATGTTGTCATTTTTTCCCACAATTCTTTGCAAAATGAATAATTTTTTTATTTTTTATTTCTTTCCACAAAATTGTCATTGTAATAGGTTATTTCTCTCACATGGCATGTGTATACCACAAATGACCCCCCAAAATAAATTCTGCTACTCCTCCTGAGTATTACGATACCACGTGTGTGACTTTTTCACAGCCTGGCCACTTAGAGAGGCCCAACATGAAGGGGGGGGGGGGAATCACGTGTTCTAGGAGCATAAATTACACATCTAACTTGTTGACTACCTATTACACTTTTGAAGGCCCTGGAGCACCAGGACAATGACACGTGGCACTGATGTGACACTGATGTGGCACTGATGACAGATGGTACTAATACGGGGCACTGATGACACGTGACATTGATGAGAGATGGCACTAATATGTGTCACTGATGAGAGATGACACTTATACGTGGCACTGATATCACGTGGCACTAATATGTGGCACTGATGAGAGATGGCACTAATACGTGGCACTGATGACAGACGGCACTAATACGTGGCACTGATGACACGTGACACTGATGATAGATGGCACTGATACGTGGCATTGATGACAGGTGACACTGATAACAGATGGCACGTGACACTGACAGGTGGCACTGATGACAGATGGCACTAATACGTGACACTGATGACAGATGGCACTAATATGTGGCACTGATGACACGTAACACTGATATGGCACTGATGACAGATGGCACTGATGACAGATGGCACTATGTGGCACTGATGACATGTGGCACTATGTGGCACTGATGACATGTGGCACTGGATGACAGGTGGCACTGGGGACAGGTGGCACTGACAGATGGCACTGACGACAGATGGCACTGGCAGATGGCACTGGGGACAGATGGCACTGGCAGATGGCACTGGGGACAGATGGCACTGGCAGATGGCACTGGCAGATGGCATTGGGGACAGATGGCAGTGGGCACAGATGGCACATTTATTTCATTTTTTTTTTTTTACACTTACGGCGCTGCAGCCGTTCATCTCCCCCCTCCTCACACGCTGTCTCTGTGTGAGGAGGGGGAGCGGCACTGAGAGATGATCTCATGTGTTTACATATGAGATCATCTCCCATTGGACACGCCGATCGCACTGTAAACGGCCACTGTGATTGGCCGTTTACAGCGATCTGTGATTGGCTGTTTCCGAGGGACACCGCCAACACAGAATTTCCCTGCTGCGCGCTCGTAAGCGCGCACAGGGTACGAGGAAAGGGGAGGCCGTCATATGACGGCCTCCCGGGAATTGACATCTGCGCCGAGGACGTCATTCGGCTACGGCCGGATGTCAAGTGGTTAAAGGGAGTGCTCCTAATCTCAGCTTGTTACCTGTATAAAAGACACCTGTATAAAAGACAGCTGTCCAAAGATGTCAGGGACAAGGTTGTAGACTTACACGAGGCTGGAATGGGCTACAAGACCATCGCCAAGCAGCTTGGTGAGAGGGTGAAAAAAAAAAAAAAAAAAAAAAAAAAAAAAAAAAAAAAAAAAAAAAAATAAAAATAAAAAAAAAAAAAAAAAAAAAAAAAAAAAAAAAAAAAAAAAAAAAAAAAAAAAAAAAAAAAAAAAAAAAAAAATAAAAAAAAAAAAAAAAAAAAAAAAAAAAACAAAAAAAAAAAAAAAAAAAAAAAAAAAAAAAAAAAAAAAAAAAATAAAAAAAAAAAAAAAAAAAAAAAAAAAAAAAAAAAAAAAAAAAAAAAAAAAAAAAAAAAAAAAAAAAAAAAAAAAAAAAAAAAAAAAAAAAAAAAAAAAAAAAAAAATAACAAAAAAAAAAAATAAAAAAAAAAAAAAAAAAAAAATAAAAACAAAAATAAAAAAAAAAAAAAAAAAAAAAAAAAAAAAAAAAATAAAAAAAAAAAAAAAAAAAAAAAACAAAAAATAAAAAAAAAAAAAAAAAAAAAATAAAAAAAAAAAAAAAAAAAAAAAAAAAAAAAAAAAAAAAAAAAAAAAAAAAAAAAAAAAAAAAAAAAAAAAAAAAAAAAAAAAATAAAAAACAACAAAAAAAAAAAAAAAAAAAAAAAAAAAACATCGCCAAGCAGCTTGGTGAGAGGGTGACAACAGTTAGTGGAATGGAAAAAACACAAAATAACCGCCAATCTCCCTCGGACTGGGGCTCCATGCAAGATTTCACCTCGTGGAGTTTCAATGTTCATGAGAACGATGAGTAATCAGTCCAGAACTACACAGGAGAATCTTGTCAATGATCTCAAGGCAGCTGGGACCATAGTCACCAAGAAAACAATTGGTAACACACTACGCTGCGAAGGACTGAAATCCTGCAGTGTCCGCAAGGTCCCCCTGCTCAAGAAAGCACATGTAGAGGCCTGTCTGAAGTTTGCTAATGAACATCTGAAGGATTCAGAGGAGAACTGGGGGAAAGTGTTGTGGTCAGATGAGACCAAAATCGAGCTCTTTGGCATCAACTCAACTCGCCATGTTTGGAGGAGGAGGAATGCTGCCTATGACCCCAAGAACACCATCCCCACCGTCAATCATAAAGGTGGAAACCTTATGCTTTGGGGATGTTTTTCTGCTAAGGGGACAGAACAACTTCACTGCAACAAAGGGATGATAGACAGGGCCACCGTCAAATCTTGGGTGAGAACCTCCTTCCCTCAGCTATCATTGAAAATGGGTCGTGGATGGGTATTCCAGCATGACAATGACCTAAAACACATGGCCAAGGCAACAAAGGCATGGCTCAAGAAGAAGCACATTAAGGTCCTGAAGCACATTAAGGTCCTGCGCAGTAACATACAGGGGGTCCCCTACTTACAAAACATCTGACTTACAAACGACTCCTACTTACAAACGGAGGGAGACAACAGGAAGTGAGAGGAAATCCACCCCTAGGAAGGGAAATTCACTCCTGTAAGAGTTAATATGGGAAAAAGGTGTCTCCACTGATGCTTTATCACCAGTCCATGTTTCCCTAGCAACCCAAAATTTTCAAAATCCAATTGTCATTGGGACAGAAGGTGAGGTGAAATCTTCTGAACAGGGGGCACAGACAGCAAA
This sequence comes from Lithobates sylvaticus, assembly GCA_028564925.1. Taxonomy (NCBI): domain Eukaryota; kingdom Metazoa; phylum Chordata; class Amphibia; order Anura; family Ranidae; genus Lithobates; species Lithobates sylvaticus. Next base: position 587,456,097 of record CM053029.1, read on the forward strand.
ACAAATGTTGCAGGGGTGATAACCCTTCTCTATGTTATCTAAAAAACTTAAAAATAGATTTTTTGGCTGGAGCTACACTTAAAAAATGTACCTGTTCCGACTTACAAACAGATTCAACTTAAGAACAAACCTACAGTCCCTATCTTGTTTGTGACCCGCGGACCCCCTGTATAGCAACTAATCAGTGTGCAGTAACCTCTAGCAGCCAATCAGTGAGCAGTAAGGATGTGTAGTAACCTCTAGCAACCAATCAGTGAGCAGTAAGGATGTGCAGTAACTTCTAGTAACCAATGGGTGAGCAGTAAATATGTGCCGTAGCCTTTAGGAACCAATCAGTGAGAGGTAAGGATGCGTAGTGGCTTCTAGCAACCAATCAGTGAGTGGTAATGATGTGTATTAGCCTTTAGCAACCAATGAGTGAGCAGTAATAATGTGCAGTAACCTCTAGTAACCAATCAGTGAGCTGTAATAATGTGCAGTAACTTCTAGCAACCAATCAGTAAGCCTGGACCAGTCAGTAAGTGTGGACCATTTCTTTATGTTCACATTATTAAAGGTTGTTGAGATGTTTATATAATTTTTGGGGGGGGGGGGTGATGGTGTAGAGAGCGAAATTGATTGAGTGGAGGGGCAAGAAAATGTTTACCTATGGTACAATTAATATTAAAGATGGCCCTGATTGTAGAGCTGCAGCCTATCAGTACCATTTGGTTATTGACTGGGACTCTTCAATGAATGAAAACAAATAATCACAATCTTTATACATCAGTTTCCTTATTTAAGTGATCCTAACATCTAATAAATGTATTTGACATCTTCTGAAATTTTTAAATCCTGTGATGAACAAATGCACAGCAAACCATGTGTCACAATTACTTTTGCTATTCACATGTACCAGCTGTGAGAAACGTTGTGAATCTTGTATGGATTTCTACATGAGTGACTGTTAATGTGATCTGATCTTCATGTCACAATAAGAAATAAAGATAATCAATCACATGAGCTTTCTTAAAACTCACAGCCATACACTTTCATAGAAAATGAAATACAGCAAACTAATTAAATTACACCCAAGTAGTTACACCCTCCCCACCAACCCCGCACCCCCCCCCCCAAAAAAAAAGTCAGGGGCGCCTACATATGAAAATATCTCTTGTGTTAAGAGAGCAATACTTCTAGGGCCAATATTAGTTGTTAACGTTAATATTCAGTATCTCAAGTACACCCCTCACATTTTTGTAAATATTTTCTTCTATCTTTTCATGTGACAACACTGAAGAAATGACACTTTGCTACAATGTAAAGTAGTGAGTGTACAGCTTGTATAACAGTGTAAATTTGCTGTCCCCCCTCAAAATAACTCAACACACCATTAATGTCTAACCGCATGCAACAAAGGTGAGTACACCCCTAAAGTAAAAATGTAAAAATTGGGCCCAGAGTGTCAATATTTTGTGTGGCCAGTATTATTTTCCAGCACTGCCTTAACCCTCTTGGGCATGGAGTTCACCAGAGCTTCACAGGTTGCCACTGGAGTCCTCTTCCCCTCCTCCATGACGACATCACAGAGCTGGTGGATGTTGGAGACCTTGCACTCCTCCACCTTCCATTTGAGGATGTCCCACAGATGATCAATAGGGTTTAGGTCTGGAGACATGCTTGGTCAGTCCATCACCTTTACCCTCAGCTTCTTTAGCAAGGCAGTGGTCGTCTTGGAGGTGTGTTTGGGGTCGTTATCATGTTGGAAAACTGCCCTGCGGCCCAGTCTCTGAAGGGAGGGGATCATGCTCTGCTTCAGTATGTCACAGTACATGTTGGCATTCATGATTCCCTCAATGAACTGTAGCTCCCCAGTGCCGGCAGCACTCATGCAGCCCAAGACCATGGCACTCCCACCACCATGCTTGACTGTAGGCAAGACGCACTTGTCTTTGTACTCCTTACCTGGTTGCCCCCACACACGCTTGTCACCATCTGAACCAATCCTTTACAAACCAAAGTTCTATGTTAATTGTCAGTCGACAGGCGTGCTCTACTACATGGAATGCGAATGTGGGGCATTCTATGTGGGAAAGACTAAAACGCCCTTTTTCCATCAAATTAGGGACCATGTGTCACTAGTATCAAAAAAGAAAATGGAGACACCAATCAGCAGGTACAAAGATGAAATTCTGTGCTCTTGAATATGTACCCCCGCATGAAAGAGGGGGGAGATGTAGATAAAATTCTCCTTCATGGCGTTTCCCGATGTGAGGAAATACTACCAGGCTGGTCATTTGGGCAGGATCATTGATTGGTGCAGTCACCAGGAATCTAAATTATGGACACCTTTGGAACAAGCTCAAACACATGTCCCGCTAGGGGGCGCTATTTGGTGCTGTGAACACCTGTCACCAAACTTTAAGAAACACCCAATTATAGGTACAAAAATCCCAGTAGGTGCACAAGCTTGTTTTACATATTTGCTATCCACGACTGAATCACCATTATTTCCTATTATAGGAAACCCTCAATTCACCTCCGGGATGGGCCCCCAAATTAGAGACTAGACATGTGCATTTCTTTTCGTTTTTTTTTCGTTATTTTCGTTCGTTCGTTTTCGTACGAATGAACGAATCGTTCGAATCGTACGAATCTGAATAACGAATTGTTCGAATCGAACGAATCCGAAAAACAATGAAAATCCGAAAAAAACGAATTAGAAACAACGAATGTACGAATGAAAAAAATCAGAAAAACGAAAACAGGAACAACGAAAATTAACGAAAAAATTCGTAAATTCGTAACTTTTTTTTTTTCGAATCGTAATTTTCCGTGTCTCTTACAATGGCGTTGCTTAACGTGCTTCGAATGGATTGAACGAAAAAATTTGTACATTCGTAACTTTTTTTTTCGATTCGTAACTTTTTTTTTCAATTCGTAACTTTTTTTTCGATTAACTTTTTTTTTTAATTCGTAACTTTTTTTTTCGATTCGTAACTTTTTTTTCAATTCGTAACTTTTTTTTTCGATTCGGAAATTATTAAAATGTAATAATAGCATACACATTACATAAAATTATGAATTATGCTCCGATTACGAATCTACAAATGTTCTGAATGTTACGAATGGACGAATAAATACGAATGCGTCCGAATTTCGAAAAAACGAAAATTAAACGAAAAAACGAATCAACGAAAAAATAACTCTTACGAATGTACGAATCGTTACGAATACGAACACCGATGACTTACGAATGTACGAATCGTTACGAATACGAACACCGATGACTTACGAATTTACGAATCAACGGAAACTAAAAAAAAACGAAACCAAAAAAACAATTTTTTTTAGGAAATATAAAAAAAAAAAAAAAAACGAAAATAAACTAATTTTTTTGTTGTGCACGTGTCTATTAGAGACATGCTTTACAAAGCAAACCACACAAGGGCACAACACTTTTTGATAAACAGATCTTGGGCCACGATAGAGACACTTACATGTGCCCCAGGTCCATTTAAGCTGCCATTCTGGACCGAATCCACAACGTTTTAATAAGCCATTAACCACATCCGAGGAACTCTGTATGACAGAGGATACCCTTCCGAAAGTGTTGTCTTTGATGTACAGTCTCTTGATCTCTCCAACGGAGGACATGACGTTGAATTTCATTAGTAAGTGGGAAAAAGACCTTAAAATCCTCCATCTGTACTAAGGTACAGGAGACAAATTGCAAGCTCCTAACAAGGTGGTATCTCACCCCACATGCTTTACATATCCGGTACCCAGAGGCGTCTGAAATCTGCTAGAGATGTTGGAGAGATAGAGACACGATCTTTCATGTGTTTTGGTCCTGCCCTAAGCTTACTTTTTTCTGGACCAAAATCAGGGAAACCATTCAGAAATTTACAGAGTACAAAATCCCGGATGATCCGGCCTATTAAATGCTGCCAAAGCATATATTCCACTTTGCTGGAAGAACCAAACACTGCCAACAGTGGCACGCTGGATTCAGAGGGTAGAAGATGTCAGTAAGCTGGAAGACCTAGTGCTTTCTGCAAGACACAGACAAGAAAAATATAACAAGATATGGGCGATATGGAAACAATTCATTCTCTCCCCAGAGGGCATTGCCCTCAGGGCTTCCTAATAGAAACAGACACCTTAGTAAATTTGTACCTCGGGCTGTCTTGAATCAACCAGGACCCTAGCCTATCCCACCCTAATACCCCCCGTTCTCCTTTCATTCATCCCACCCCCCCTTTCCCCTGTGTCTTCCCCCCCCCCTCTTTCCCCTGTGTCTCCCCCCCCCCCCTTTCTCACCTTCCCTTGTTTTTGTTGTTAGGCCCCTTTCACACTGGGGCGGGGAGCCGTGATGACGGTAAAGCAGCGCTATATTTAGCGCTGCTTTACCGTCGTTTTAACCGCGGTATTCGGCCGCTCGCGGTGCGGTTTTACCCCCCGCGAGCGGCCGAAAAAAGGGTTAAACGCCGCCGTAGTCACACTGGAGTTAAAGGGGCCGGATTTTTTCAGGCGGTGAACAGGCGCCATTTTTAGCGCTGTACCGCCTGAAAAACGCCCCAGTGTGAAAGGGGCCTAAGTGCAAGCGTGAAACTAGTCCACCAGCTGGAGGTTAGAGATGGAAAGAGGAGGGGGTAAATAGGAAAGCAAATGTGAAATGCATAAGAGGATGACAGGACCCCAGGGCTCCTTACCTAATCCCTCAGACAGATAAAGATACATACATAATGTCAGGGGCGGACTGACCATTTGGCCACATGGGCACTGCCCGAGGGCCCCCTGGCCACTAGGGTGCCCCATCAGGGTTGCCAGCCTCAGTAAAACCAGGGACAGTATGTAAAAATCAGTTTTTTTTTTACATCTTTGAAATGTCCCTTACCGACATCCTTTTGGTCTAAAAATCCTGAGATTATAGCTGCCCCACCTCTCCAGTACCTTCTCAGCCAATAGAAACCTGTCTGTGTATACTGTGTGTGTGTGTTTGTGTATACTGTGCGGCCCCATAATCTCTGATTGCCTGGGGGCCCCATGAGTTGTCAGTCCGCCCCTGCATAATGTACATATTAACCGCTTCCCGACCGCCTCACGCAGATATACTGCGGCAGAATGGCACGGGCAGGCAAAATCACGTACCTGTACGTGGCCCTTTAATTGCCTGCCCGTGGGCCGCGCGAGCGCCGCCAGCGGCGCGCGAGCGACCTGGTCGGGAGCTCCATGACCCCGGCCGCGGGACCAGCGGACCCGATCACCGCTGGTGTCCCGTGATCGGGTCACAGAGCTGAAGAACGGGGAGAGGTCTGTGTAAACAAACCTCTCCCCGCGCTTCCTACACTGCCTGTCATTGATCGGCTGTTCCCGGTCATCGGGAAAGCCGATCAATGACGTCAGACGTCAGCCCCGCCCCCTAATGTAAAAAAAAAAAACATAACACGTCACAGCCCATAACCCCTCCCCTCCCCCTAGTGGTTAACTCTTTCACTGCCACTGTCATTTATACAGGAATCAATGCATTTAAATAGTTTTTTTTTTCGAATCGTAATTTTCCGTGTCTCTTACAATGGCGTTGCTTAACGTGCTTCGAATGGATTGAACGAAAAAATTTGTACATTCGTAACTTTTTTTTTCGATTCGTAACTTTTTTTTTCAATTCGTAACTTTTTTTTCGATTAACTTTTTTTTTTTAATTCGTAACTTTTTTTTTCGATTCGTAACTTTTTTTTCAATTCGTAACTTTTTTTTTTCGATTCGGAAATTATTAAAATGTAATAATAGCATACACATTACATAAAATTATGAATTATGCTCCGATTACGAATCTACGAATGTTCTGAATGTTACGAATGGACGAATAAATACGAATGCGTCCGAATTTCGAAAAAACGAATCAACGAAAAAATAACTCTTACGAATGTACGAATCGTTACGAATACGAACACCGATGACTTACGAATGTACGAATCGTTACGAATACGAACACGATGACTTACGAATTTACGAATCAACGGAAACTAAAAAAACGAAACAAAAAAAACATTTTTTTTTAGGAAATATAAAAAAAATAAAAAAACGAAAATAAACTAATTTTTTTGTTGTGCACGTGTCTATTAGAGACATGCTTTACACAGCAAACCACACAAGGGCACAACACTTTTTGATAAACGGATCTTGGGCCACGATAGAGACACTTACATGTGCCACAGGTCCATTTAAGCTGCCATTCTGGAACGAATCCACAACGTTTTAATAAGCCATTAACCACATTCGAGGAACTCTGTACGACAGAGGATACCCTTCCGAAAGTGTTGTCTTTGATGTAAAGTCTCTTGATCTCTCCAACGGAGGACATGACGTTGAATTTCATTAGTAAGTGGGAAAAAGACCTTAAAATCCTCCATCTGTACTAAGGTACAGGAGACAAATTACACGCTCCTAACAAGGTGGCATCTCACCCCACATGCTTTACATCTCCGGTACCCAGAGGCGTCTGAAATCTGCTGGAGATGTTGGAGAGATGGAGGCACGATCTTGCATGTGTTTTGGTCCTGCTCTAAGCTTACTTTTTTTCTGGACCAAAATCAGGAAAACCATTCAGAAATTTACAGAGTACAAAATCCCGGATGATCCGGCCTATTAAATGCTGCCAAAGCATGTATTCCACTTTGCTGGAAGAACCAAACACTGCCAACAGTGGCACGCTGGATTCAGAGGGTAGAAGATGTCAGTAAGCTGGAAGACCTAGTGCTTTCTGCAAGACACAGACAAGAAAAATATAACAAGATATGGGCGATATGGAAACAATTCATTCTCTCCCCAGAGGGCATTGCCCTCAGGGCTTCCTAATAGAATAGACACCTTAGTAAATTTGTACCTCGGGCCGTCTTGAATCAGCCAGGACCCTAGCCTATCCCACCCTAATAATCTACCCCCCGTTCTCCTTTCATTCATCCCACCCCCCCTTTCCCCTGTGTCTTCCCCCCCCCCCTCTTTCCCCTGTGTCTCCCCCCCCCCCCTTTCTCACCTTCCCTTGTTTTTGTTGTTAGGCCCCTTTCACACTGGGGCGGGGAGCCGTGATGACGGTAAAGCAGCGCTATATTTAGCGCTGCTTTACCGTCGTTTTAACCGCGGTATTCGGCCGCTCGCGGTGCGGTTTTACCCCCCGCGAGCGGCCGAAAAAGGGTTAAACGCCGCCGTAGTCACACTGGAGTTAAAGGGGCCGGATTTTTTCAGGCGGTGAACAGGCGCCATTTTTAGCGCTGTACCGCCTGAAAAACGCCCCAGTGTGAAAGGGGCCTAAGTGCAAGCGTGAAACTAGTCCACCAGCTGGAGGTTAGAGATGGAAAGAGGAGGGGGTAAATAGGAAAGCAAATGTGAAATGCATAAGAGGATGACAGGACCCCAGGGCTCCTTACCTAATCCCTCAGACAGATAAAGATACATACATAATGTCAGGGGCGGACTGACCATTTGGCCACATGGGCACTGCCCGAGGGCCCCCTGGCCACTAGGGTGCCCCATCAGGGTTGCCAGCCTCAGTAAAACCAGGGACAGTATGTAAAAATCAGTTTTTTTTTTACATCTTTGAAATGTCCCTTACCGACCTCCTTTTGGTCTAAAAATCCAGAGATTATAGCTGCCCCACCTCTCCAGTACCTTCTCAGCCAATAGAAACATGTCTGTGTATACTGTGTGTGTGTGTTTGTGTATACTGTGTGACCCCATAATCTCCTATTGCCCGGGGGCCCCATGAGTTGTCAGTCCGCCCCTGCATAATGTACATATTAACCGCTTCCCGACCGCCTCACGCAGATATACTGCGGCAGAATGGCACGGGCAGGCAAAATCACGTACCTGTACGTGGCCCTTTAATTGCCTGCCCGTGGGCCGCGCGAGCGCCGCCAGCGGCGCGCGAGCGACCTGGTCGGGAGCTCCATGACCCCGGCCGCGGGACCAGCGGACCCGATCACCGCTGGTGTCCCGTGATCGGGTCACAGAGCTGAAGAACGGGGAGAGGTCTGTGTAAACAAACCTCTCCCCGCGCTTCCTACTCTGCCTGTCATTGATCGGCTGTTCCCGGTCATCGGGAAAGCCGATCAATGACGTCAGACGTCAGCCCCGCCCCCTAATGTAAAAAAACATAACACGTCACAGCCCATAACCCCTCCCCTCCCCCTAGTGGTTAACTCTTTCACTGCCACTGTCATTTATACAGGAATCAATGCATTTAAATAGCATTGATTTCTGTATAAATGACAATGGTCCCAAAAATGTGTCAAAAATGTCCGATGTGTCCGCCATAATGTCGCAGTCACAATAAAAATCGCAGATCGCCGACATTACTAGTAAAAAAAAAAAAATATTAATAAAAATGCTATAAAACTATCCCCTATTTTGTAAACGCTATAACTTTTGCGCAAACCAATCAATAATCGCTAATTGCAATCTTTTTTACCAAAAATATGTAGAAGAATACGTATCGGCCTAAACTGAGGAAAAATAATGTTTTTTTATATGTTTTTTGGGGATATTTATTATAGCAAAAAGCAAAAAATATTGCATTGTTTTCAAAATTGTCGCTCTATTTTTGTTTATAGCACAAAAAATAAAAACCGCAGGGGCGATCAAACACCACCAAAAGAAAGCTCTATTTGTGGGAAAAAAAAGGACGCCAATTTTGTTTGGGAGCCACGTCGCACAATTGTAAGTTAAAGCGACGCAGTGCCGAATCGCAAAAAGGGGCCTGGTCCTTTGGCTGCCAATTGGTCCGGAGCTGAAGTGGTTAATGTATACTTTACCACCTAACATCAACCTAACAAAGAAGCAATATCTGTAACAAAACTGCACACTTAACTGTAAATATGAAACCTGACTGCTCTTCCTCCTTTCCATGATGTTGTTATTATGGTGGCGTTGTATGCTTGTATTGCGTTGTCTTTGCCCATGTTGGGCGTTAATAAAAAATACATATATATTTGAAAAAACTAAATTCCTTAAACTTCCTTCAATGGGAGACCAAATGGATTGATTCTCCGGATGCCACCATGCATCCAGGTTTGGATGAATCCATCAGCTTCAAGCCTTTTCTGTAGGTTTCATCTGGCCATTATCCTTGAGATTAATTTCTCATTATTAACCGTTTGTATATGTTCCTTTGAACTCTAAATTGATGTGTAAACTGTTATACAAGCTGTACACTCACTACTATTACATTGTAGCAAAGTGTCATTTCTTCAGTGTTGTCACATGAAAAGATAGAATAAAATATTTACAAAAATGTGAGGGGTGTACTCACTTTTGTGAGATACTGTATATATTGCATTTCTGTGCCCTAAAAAATTGCAACTACCCCCAATGTATTCTCTGCCTTCAGAAAATATAAAATATTTTAACTTATTTTCAGGCCCATACATTTTTTTTAAATATGTATGCAAAAAAAAAAAACATCAAAACAACTTGCCTATGTTCCTGTTTAAGCAGATGCCATGACTGCTGCCCCAGGATTCCTGTTTCATGGTGGCTCCTTTCTCTTGTAGCATCCTATGGAGTCACCCTTGTACTGTATGCAGGGACTAGAGTTGTGTCTCCCTACACTGTGTGTATCAATAGAAACACATAGCCCCATAGTTTATGATGGCACTGTCCTGCTCCTTCCTCCTCCTCTCCCCTCCCTTCTCCAAGTTCCAACAGACTAACTTCAGACCGCACTGTCCACTGTTAACTATTTCCTGTGAAGAAAGGAAGTTTAACCACTTGCATACTAGGCATTTTTAACCCCTTCCTGCCCAGGCCAATTTTCAGCTTTCAGCGATGTCACATTTGAATGACAATTTGCGGTCATGCAGCGATATACCCATATTTTATTTATTTATTTAAGGTACTTATATAGCGCCATCAATTTACGCAGCGCTTTACATATACATTGTACATTCACATCGCTCATGACATTTTTTTCACACAAATAGATCTTTCTTTTGGTGGCATTTAATCACCACTTGGTTTTACATTTTTTGCTAAATAAGCGAAAAAAAAAAAAAATTTGAAAAAGAAAAACAAACATTTGTAATAATTTGTTATCAAATTTAGCAAACAGGTTATTTTTCTCCTGCATTGATGGGCACTGACAGGCTGCACTGATGGGCACTCATAGGCTGCACTGATGGGCACTCATAGGCGGCACTGATGGGCACTGATGAGGTGGCACTGGTGCACACTGATGAGAAGGCACTGATGAGGCTGCACTAATTTGTGGCACTGATGGGCGCTGATAGGCTGCACTGATGGGTGCTGATAGGCTGCACTGATGGGTGCTGATAGGCTGCACTGATGGGTGCTGAAAGGCTGCACTGATGGGCACTGATAGGCTGCACTGATGGGTACTGAAAGGCTGCACTGATGGGTGCTGATGAGGTGGCACTTGTGGGCACTGATGAGAAGGCACTGATGAGGCTGCACTAATTTGTGGCACTGATGTTCACTGATAGGTGGCACTGATGGGCACTGATAGGCTGCACTGATGGGCACTGATGAGATGGCACTGATGAGGCTGCACTGATAGGTGGCACTGATGGGCACTGATGAGAAGGCACTGATGAGGCTGCACTGATAGGTGGCACTGATGGGCACTGATAGGTGACACTGATAGGCAGCACATATGGGTAGACATGTAAAGTTTCATTCCGAATTAATATTCGGATTCATTTTTCGTTATTCAGAGATTCGGATATATCCGAATACCCAAATTACAATATAAACAAAGTACACTGATTGCTCCGAATAACAAAACAAAATTTGTCCAAATTTTTAAAATTCCGACTGAAATTCGAAACGAATTTTACTATATATGTTGAATTCTAACTGTACACATATTGCTAAAATCAAAGACTGTGTGTGTTATTAGAGTACCATTTTGAAATACCGTATATACTCGAGTACAGTGATGTAAGTAACTGAGTTAAAATAAACTGAGTTACCTAACGCAGTTACTTTAGAGGGTAACGAGTAATCTAACTGATTACTTTTCCCCTCATGGTAACTCAGTTCCCATTACTTTGGCTTAGTTACCCTAATTACATCTACCGGCACTAGATGGCAGTAGTGTAATTCCGGTGTCCTGCCGAAAAAGTTCCCCCGCCGGATAACGACCCCCCCTACTGCGCAGGCGCAGGGCTTGCGCAGTACGAAGGACTACGGAGCTTCCGAAATTTGCCGAACCTAAACAGCTCTGAGTGAACTCTACACCGCGCAGGTGCAGTTAACATGTAATTGTACGAGGCGATGCCGCACGCTCCTGATGCTCGTGCTACTCTGCAAGGGGCGTCTATCGTGTAAGTAAGGGGCGGGTCTAGTATTACTGTAAGCAAGGGGCGCATTTATTATTATTGTTATATATCGAGCTCTGCCCATTAATTTAACATTTGCCCTCTTCTGTAGCCATCCGCCCCTTACACGATATAATAATAATAGACCCGCCCCTTGCTTACACGCTATAACAGATCTGCCCCTTGGTTACACGATATATAACAATAATAATAAATGCGCCCCTTGGTTACAGTAATACTAGACCCGCCCCTTAGTTACTCGTATAGAATATTAAAAAAAAAAAGTCAGTTACTTTGCTGCGTAACTAATTACTTTTCCAATGTAGTAACTGAGTTACTAACGCAATTACTTTTTGGGAGAAGTAATTTGTAACTTAACTAATTACTTTTTTAAAGTAAGATGACCAACACTGCTCCAGTATAAGCCGAGATTTTCTCCGAGAAAGGGACCGAGAAAGTCCCCCCCTCAGCTTATACTCGAGTCACCGCCGTCTGCCTACATGAACAGCGTGTCATGCAGACAGACGGCAGTGTTCAAAAGCCGCGCCTCCTCCTCCTCCCCGTCCGTGATAGGAGGAACACTAATTTTCCCAGCAGTAAGTCAGTGTGCAGTGTTCCGCCTATCATGGACGTCGTGTCATTCTCATCTCATGGACGAGGATGAGAGGATGTCCGTGATAGGCGGAACATTGCACACTGACTGCTGGGAAAACAGTGTTCCTCCTATCACAGACGAGGAGGAGGAGGAGGTGGTGCTTTTATATCTTGAATGCCACCTTACACGCTGTGGAGGACAGATCGTGACTGCATCGGCACATAAAGGCTGCAATGGGCATTTGCTGACCCTCTTTTCCACTTACAGTAGCTGCGCATTTCTCACCCTAGGCTTATACTCGAGTCAATACGTTTTTCACAGTTTTTTGTGGTAAATTAGGGGCCTCGGCTTATATTCGGGTCGGCCTATACTCGAGTATATACGGTAATTCTGTTTTTGTTAAGCCAAAAGGTAATTTAAAGAGTCGTTGTAATCATTTGATGAAGATTTTTCTTTTGTTTCTTCATTTTGCTGCATTCGAATAAAAAAAAAAAAAAAAAAATCGAAAGCTTTCAATTCGACCGATTCAAAATTTAAATTGAAAGAAAATTAGAAAAAGACATTCTGAAAACGAATCCCGAGTACAAATTGAACAAAGTTTTTTGTCATGCACATGTCTACTTATGGGCACTGATGGACACTGATAGGTGGCACTAATAGGCAGCATTGATGGGCACTGATAGATGACACTGATGAGGAGGCACTGATGGGCACTTTTTTGCAGCACTGATGGGCACTTTTTTGCAGCACTGATGGGCATCACTGATGAGCACTGATTGGCAGCACTGGTAAATGGGACACTGATTATCAGTGCCGATGTCCTTTCATACAAGCCGGTTATCGGCTCTCTTCTCCTCTCCTAATACAGTCAGCGTGAGGAAAGGAAATGCCAATAACTGTTTACATCCGTGATCATCTGTAACTGGACACAAGATGATCATATGGTAAAAAGCCGCTGATTGGCTCTTTATCCCGATCTGTGATCAGCTGTGTCTGGAGGACGCTGCGCTAACAGAGCGCACTGCCCGACGGGCACAACCATGGGAGGACATCATATGACTGGCTCCCAGAATTGTCCGGTCGCACTGTAGCACATTCGGCTATAGTAGTTTAAAAGTCAGCAGCTACAAATACTGCAGCTGCTGACTTTTAATAATCGGACACTTACCTGTCCCAGGGTCCAGCGAGGCGCTGGGGAACAAAGCCCCCCTTGTTCCCTGCTCCGCTCGCGGCGCCGGCATCCTTACTGTGGGCACCCGGCTGTGGCTCCACAGCCGGGCACCCACTGCGCATGCGCGAGTGGCGCCGTGCGCCGTGATAGGACACTCAGTCATCTGGGACACGTGACAGGTCCCAGATGACTGTGCGGCGCCCAGAGGAAGTGATGTCAGTGCCCGGGCACTGAAGGTGGCAGACTACGAGGCACCCCCTAGCAACAGGCATTTAGAGGTGAGTAAAAAAAAAAAATTTTATCCAATTTTTTTTTTTACATTTTTTTTAATGATTTTTAAACACGTTTTTTTTTTTTTTTTGGTGGCAACACCACTTTAAGGAAGTAGCACTGAGAGATCAGAAGCCAGAAAATTTTAAGTTGTAAATTACAAGTGCTGGGGTAAGAATTTTTAACAAACATTTTACTGGAGGATGTTTATTTTATTGTGCTAAAAGCTAAAGCTTAGCTAAAAAAAAGTTGAGGCTTTAATAGTACTTTATATGTAAGAATAAAGGGGTGTTATCCACCACTGTAATCATAGGGGCGCTTGGATTATCATGTACCTGTTTTGGCAAGTAAAACAGTCTCTTATATGTGTGTGTTTGGATATTAGCCTACAGTTCAGCTTTAAAAAATAATCCAAAGTTCCAGCTTGGACCAACATACAGTGTCTTGAAAAAGTATTCATACCCCGTGACATTTTCCACATTTTGTCATGTTACAACCAAAACATGACACTGTATTTTATTGGGATTTTATGTGATAGACCAACACAAAGTGGCACATAATTGTGAAGTGAAAGAATAACGATAAATGTTTTTTGTAAAATTGTTTACAAATAAATATGTGAAAAGTGTGGCGTGCATTTGTATTCAGCCCCCTTTACTCTGAGGCTGGGTTCACACTATTGCTGCATGCGGTTCACAGCAGGGATCCGGCACATCCATGTTAACCGCTTCAGGTCCGATTTCAGCCAGAAATTTGGGGCCGAATTCGACCAGAAATGGACCAAAAGACGCACAGGACCCCTGTGCAAATTCGCACCGGAAACCGCAGCGGAGATATGTGAACCCAGCCTGATACCCCTAACTAAAATCTAGTGGAACCAATTGCCTTCAGAAGTCACCTAATTAGTAAATAGTCCAACTGTGTGTAATTTTATCTCAGTATAAATACAGCTGTTCTGTGAAGCCCTCAGAGGTTTGTTAGAGAACCTTAGTGAAAAAACAGCATCATGAAGGCCAAGGAACACACCAGACAGGTCAGGGATAACGTTGTGGAAAAGTTTAAAGCAGGATAATGCCGAGTACACACGAGCGGAATTTCCGACAGAGAAAGTCAGGCGGGAGGTTTTCATCATATATTCCGACCGTGTGTATGCCCCATCCCACTTTTTTCATCGAAAATTCTGACGGACCTAGAAAGAGAACATGTTCTATATTTTTCCGACGGAACCAATTCCTATCGGGAAAACTGCTCGTCTGTATGCTGTTCCGTTGTACCAAAAACTACGCATGCTCTGAAGCAAGTACGAGACGGAAGCTATTGGCTACTGGCTATTTTTCTAGTCCCGCCGTATGTGTTGAACGTCACCGCGTTCTTGACGGTCGGAATTTGGTGTGATCGTGTGTATGCAAGACAGCTTCAGCGGAATTCCGTTGGAAAAACCTTCAGAGTTTATTCCGACGGGAACACTGGTCGTGTGTACAGGGCATTAGGTTAGAAAAAAATGTCCCAAGCTTAGAACATCCCACGGAGCTCTGTTCAATCCATCATTCGAAAATGGAAAGAGTATGGCACAACTGCAAACCTACCAAGACATGGACGTCCACCTAAACTGACAGGCCGGGCAAGGAGAGCATTCATCAGAGAAGCAGCCAAGAGGCCCATGGTAACTCTGGAGGAGCTGCAGAGATCCACAGCTCAGGTGGGAGAATCTGTCCACAGGACAACTATTAGTCGTGTACTCCACAAATCTGGTCTTTATGGAAGAGTGCCAAGATGAAAGCCATTGTTGAAGGAAAGCCATAAGAAGTCCCGTTTTCAGTTAGCGAGAAGCCATGTGGGGGACACAGCAAACATGTGGAAGAAGGTGCTCTGGTCAGATGAGACCAAAATTTAACTTTTTGGCCTAAAAGCAAAAAAACGCTGTGTGATGGAAAACTAACACTGCACATCACCCTGAACACACCATACCCACTGTGAAACATGGTGGTGGCAGCATCATGTTGTGGGCATGCTTCTCTTCAGGAGGGACAGGGAAGCTGGTCAGAGTTGATGGGAAGATGGATGGAGCCAAATACGGTGCAATCTTAAAAGAAAACCTGTTAGAGTTTGCAAATGACGTGAGACTGGGGGGGAGGTTCACCTTCCAGCAGGACAAGGACCCTAAACATACAGCCAGAGCTACAATGGAATGGTTTACATCAAAGCATATTCATGTGTTAGAATGGCCCAGTCAAAGTCCAGACCTAAATGCAATTGAGAATCTGTAGCAAGACTTGAAAATTTCTGATCACAGACGCTCTCCATCCAATCTGACAGAGCTTGAGCAATTTTGCAAAGAAAAATGGGCAAAACTTTCACTCTTGTACAAAGCTGGTAGAGACATCCCCAAAAAGACTTGCAGCTGTAATTTCAGTGAAAGGCGGTTCTACAAAGTATTGACTCAGGGGGGCTGCATACAAATGCCCCCCACACTTTTCACATATTTATTTGTAAAAAATTTGAAAAACATTTATCATTTTTTTCTTCCACTTCACAATTAGGTGCCACTGTGTGTTGGTCTATCACATAAAATCCCAATAAAATACATTTACGTTTTTGTTTGTAACATGACAAAATGTGGAAAATTAAGGGGTATGAATACTTTTTCAAGGCACTGTAGCTATACATGTACCATACCTGTAGGACCCTTCTAGAAGCTGGATATCACTCTAATGGACCTCACAGAATCATGGGCGACACTATCCTTAACTATTGCCACATTACACTACTATCTATAATCCCTGTGTCAGGACTGGGATCTGAACCTACGACCTCTGCTCTGTTCAGCAGTAGCCCTTCTTTCTGAGCCTCATGATCAGCACCCTCTCTGATCCTTTGGATAAGCTTGCCTTGTACCTTGTTTCTAGTGAACTTTGAACTCCTTGCTCCTCTCATGAACTTCCTACTTTAAACTATGTCCCTGAACTTCCGGTTTGCCAGATTATTGTGCTCCCTCCAGCCGATATCTTGCTCCTTTGTGCTCCTGCAGCTGTCCTCATATCCACTACCAGTTGTTACCGACTTTTGGCTTGTTTACTGACTACGCTTCTGCTTGATCCCTACCTGCTCTATCTGCTACTGGACCCTGGCTTGCTCACCTCCTGGTGGGGCGATCCTGAGGAGCGCAACCTGGTACTAACACGCTGCAAAACTCATCTCCACCGACAGGAGCTCTGGTGAATTGTTAGTGCTTGGACCCCGCACCTCGGTTAAGTTGTGTAATCTGCCAATGTGACCTGCTTTTGTACTTATCCAGCTGGTCAGTGGGACCCTCTATACTGCTATAGCTACTGGTCTCTGATCTTGACCCCTGACCATGACACCCTGGAGCATACAAACAAATCAAACAAGGCCTACTGTGCTATTTTCTGACTGCGGCCCATGCAGTTATTGCTAGTACAAAGACACCCCTCTCCAAATATTGGAATGTGAACTTGAAATGGACTTCACCTACCAGATGGAATTGATGGTCTCCCAGGATAAAGGAACAGAATGACAACTTCCTTACCAAATTGTCTGCTTGAGTATACTCTAAGAGCACTGAAGGGGGGGGGGGGGTGCACAGAGGGTACTTTGATGTATGGGGGGGGGGGCTCTGATGTATGGAGTGTATTCTCATTTATGAGGCTGCATTGATGTATAGCAGGACACTGATGTATACAGGGTACTCTGATGTAGGGAGGACGTTGATATATAGAGGGTACTCTGATGTATAGAGGCAACTCTGATACATAGAGGGTATTCTTATGTATAGAGGCAACCTTAATGTATAGAGGGTACTCTGATGTATAGGGGGGGCCTAATATATAGAGGGTATTCTAATGTATAGGGGAGGGGAGCACTGATGTCTAGAGGGTACTCTGATGTATAGGGGGGCCCTGATATATAGATGGTACTCAAATGTATAGGGAAAACTCGGATCTATAGGAGGAATACTTTGATAGATAGAGGCTACTCTGACGTATTAGGGGGCTCTGATGTATAGAGGGGATTCTGATGTATGGTGTGGGCTCTGATGTATAAAGGGTACTATGATGTAATGGGGGGAATCTGATGTAAAGTGTGTACTCTGATGTATAGGTGGGACCTTAATGTATAGAGACTATGCTGATATATACGGGGGACCCTAATGTATAGAGGGCACTCGGATGTATAGGGGAAACTCCGATCTACTGGAGGAGTACTTTGATATAAAGAGGGAACTCTGATGTATTGGGGGGATTCTGATGTATGGTGTGGGCACTGATGTATAGAGGGTAATATGATGTATAGGGGGGCTCTGATGTATAGAGGGTACTATGATATATAGGGGACTCTGGTGTATAGGGGATACTCTGAGATATATATATCTAGAGGGTACTATGATGTATAGGGGGACTCTGGTGTAAAAAGTGTACTCTGATGTATAGGGGAGACCTTAATGTACAGAGGGTATGCTGATGTATAGGGGGGACCCTAATGTATAGGGGGCTTTGATGTATAGAGGGTACTATGATATATAGGGGACTTTGGTGTATAGGGGATACTCTTATATATACATATATATACCGGTGTGTATATATATATATATATATATATATATATATATATATATATATATATATAGAGGACACTCAGATGTATAGGGAGGACTCCAATCTATAGGGGTAGTACTTTAATGTATAGAAGGGTACTCTGATGTATAGGGGGGGGGGGGGGGGGCTCTAATGTATAGAGGGGAATATAATGTATGGGGCTGGCTCGGTTGCATAGAGGGGACTCTGATGTATAGGGGAACCCTGATGTATAGAGGGTACTATGATATATAGGGGGCTCTGGTGTATAGGGGATAATTTGATGTATATATATATATATATATATATATATATATATATATATATATATATATATATATATAGAGAGAGAGGACACTCAGATGTATAGGGAGGACTCCAATCTATAGGGGTAGTACTTTAATGTATAGAAGGGTACTCTGATGTATAGGGGGGGCTCTAATGTATAGAGGGGAATATAATGTATGGGGCTGGCTCGGTTGTATAGAGGGGACTCTGATGTATAGGGGAACCCTGATGTATAGAGGGTACTATGATATATAAGGGGCTCTGGTGTATAGGGGATAATCTGATGTGTGTGTATGTATATATATATATACAGTGGTGTGAAAAAGTGTTTGCCCCCTTCCTCATTTCCTGTTCCTTTGCATGTTTGTCACACTTAAGTGTTTCGGAACATCAAACCAATTTAAACAATAGTCAAGGACAACACAAGTAAACACAAAATGCAATTTGTAAATGAAGGTGTTTATTATTAAAGGTGAAAAAAAATCCAAACCATCATGGCCCTGTGTGAAAAAGTGATTGCCCCCCTTGTTAAAACATACTATAACTGTGGTTGTCCACACCTGAGTTCAATTTCTCTAGCCACACCCAGGCCTGATTATTGCCACACCTGTTCACAATCAAGGCATCACTTAAATAGGAGCTGCTTGACACAGTAAGGTCCACCAGAAGATCCTTAAAAGCTACACATCATGCCGAGACCCAAAGAAATTCAGCAACAATTGAGAAAGAAAGTAATTGAGATCTATCAGTCTGGAAAGGGTTATAAAGCCATTTCCAAAGCTTTGGGAATCCAGCGAACCACAGTGAGAGCCATTATCCACAAATGGCGAAGACATGGAACAGTGGTGAACCTTCCCAGGAGTGGCCGGCCGCCCAAAATTACCCCAAGAGCGCAGCGACGACTCATCCAAGAGGTCACAAAAGACCCCACAACAACGTCCAAGGAACTGCAGGCCTCACTTGCCTCAGTTAAGGTCAGCGTTCATGCCTCCACCATCAGGAAAAGACTGGGCAAAAATGGCCTGCATGGCAGAGTTCCAAGGAGAAAACCACTGCTGAGCAAAAAGAACATCAAAGCTCGTCTCAATTTCTCCACAACACATCTTGATGATCCCCAAGACTTTTGGGACAACATTCTGTGGACCGATGAGACAAAAGTGGAACTCTTTGGAAGGTGTGTGTCCAAGTATATCTGGCGTAGAAGGAACACTGCATTTCAGAAAAAGAACATTATACCAACAGTAAAATATGGTGGTGGTAGTGTGATGGTCTGGGGCTGTTTTGCTGCTTCAGGACCTGGAAGACTTGCCGTGATAAAAGGAACTATGAATTCTGCTGTCTACCAAGAGATCCTGAAGGAGAATGTCCGACCATCTGTTCGTGTACTCAAGCTGAAACGAACTTGGGTTCTGCAGCAGGACAATGATCCTAAACACACCAGCAAGTCCACCACCGAATGGCTGAAGAAAAACAAAATGAAGACTTTGGAGTGGCCTAGCCAAAGTCCTGACCTGAATCCTATTGAGATGTTGTGGTATGACCTTAAAAAGGCCGTTCATGCTCGAAAACCCTCTAATGTAACTGAATTAGGACAATTCTGCAAAGATGAGTGGGCCAAAATTCCTCCAGGACGCTGTAAAAGCCTCATTGCACGTTATCGCAAACGCTTGGTTGCAGTTGTTGCTGCTAAGGGTGGCCCAACCAGTTATTAGGTTTAGGGGGCAATCACTTTTTCACACAGGGCCATGATGGTTTGGATTTTTTTTCACCTTTAATAATAAACACCTTCATTTACAAATTGCATTTTGTGTTTACTTGTGTTGTCCTTGACTATTGTTTAAATTGGTTTGATGTTCCGAAACACTTAAGTGTGACAAACATGCAAAGGAACAGGAAATGAGGAAGGGGGCAAACACTTTTTCACACCACTATATATATATATATATATATATATATATATATATATATATATATATATATAGAGGGTACTATGATGTATAAGGGGACTCTGGTGTAAAAAGTG
This sequence comes from Lithobates sylvaticus, assembly GCA_028564925.1. Taxonomy (NCBI): domain Eukaryota; kingdom Metazoa; phylum Chordata; class Amphibia; order Anura; family Ranidae; genus Lithobates; species Lithobates sylvaticus. Next base: position 587,476,351 of record CM053029.1, read on the forward strand.
TACTCTGATGTATAGGGGAGACCTTAATGTACAGAGGGTATGCTGATGTATAGGGAGGGCCCTGATGTATAGGGGGGACCCTAATGTATAGGGGGCTCTGATGTATAGAGGGTACTATGATATTTAGGGGACTTTGGTGTATAGGGGATACTCTGATATATACATATATATACCGGTGTGTATATATATATATATATATATATATATATATATATATATATATATATATATATATATATATATATATATATATATGACACTCAGATGTATAGGGAGGACTCCAATCTATAGGGGTAGTACTTTAATGTATAGAAGGGTACTCTGATGTATAGGGGGGGGGGGGCTCTAATGTATAGAGGGGAATATAATGTATGGGGCTGGCTCAGTTGTATAGAGGGGACTCTGATGTATAGGGGAACCCTGATGTATAGAGGGTACTATTATGTGTAGGGAGGACTGTGATATATAGGAGTCACTCTAATGTATAGGGAGTACTCTGATATTTAGAGGGAACTTAGGCCCCTTTCACACTGGGGTGGCCCCTTTAACTCCAGTGTGAAAGCCGGCGGGCTTTCACACTGGAGCGGTGCGCTAGCAGGACGGCAAAAAAAGTCCTGCTAGCAGCATCATAGGAGCGGTGTGTTCACCGCTCCTATACCGCTCCTTCCCATTGATTTGAATGGGAAACCGCGGTAAAACCGCGGGAATACCGCCGCAAAGCGCCGCTACGGCGGCGCTCTGCGGGGGTCTTTAACCCTTTTTCGGCCGCTCGCGGGGGGTAAAACCGCACCGCGAGCGGCCGAATACCGCGGTTAAAACGACGGTAAAGCAGCGCTAAATATAGCGCTGCTTTACCGTCACCGCGGCTCCCCGCCCCAGTGTGAAAGGGGCATTATGCATGTGGGGTGGGGGGCTGCCTCTGATGTAATGAGAGGATTCTATGATAGACATAGTGGGGGGGCTTCTAATGTGAAGTTCCTTTTATCCAGGTGGTTTTATGCATCATCCCAGGCTCAGGTTTCCCATTGATGATAAGTAACATTTACTTTGGGGGTGCCTCAAGATTTTGCATACTTTTAAAGGGTGTCATCATGACTGAAAAAAGTTTGAGCACTATTAAAGCGGTTCTACACCCATTTCATTTAGTAAATCTCTTTGCCTTCCAAATCAGGCAAAGAGTACTAAATGAAATGTTTTTTTTTTTTTTTTTTTTTTACTTACCTTGTAATTGAAGACTTCCGGTCTTCTCCCTCTGCGGCGGCGGGCGGGGTCTTGCGTCGATCGTCGTCACGCCGCACTGTCTCCTGGGATCTGGTGTCATTGATCCCAGGAGCCAGTGCGGGCATCTTCCGAAATCTCGCGAGATTTCGGCCACATCTTCCGAAATCTCCCGAGATTTCGGCCGCATCTGCCGAAATCTCGTGAGATCTCGGCAGATGAGCCGTTACTGCGCACGCGCGAGTAACGGCAGTGCATGGTGGGCCATCTAAAGTCCCTGTGGGTGTTTCACATGCCCACAGGCAAGATGGCCCCCAGCACTAAAGAAGAAGACGAGGAACTTCATCGGACGAAAACCGGCGGCGATCGAGATGGAAGATGGAACAGGTGAGTCCCCTAATAAAGGTAAGCACACTTTATATTACATCCTTAAAAAAAAAAATTTTTTTCAGAGTGCAGAACCGCTTTAACCTTGAGCTTTATATAATAATGCCATATCTCCCCATATGATACTATATTTTGATACCACCGAGGATAATATTATGTCTATATTTAGATATTCTTGTATCATCTCCTAATTTTGTCATAAACTTAAAAAAAGTTTGCAAAACTTAAAAAACAAAACAAACAATTAAATATAAAAGCTTTTTATATGTTTCTTAAAAAATGTCTTCACAGCCAAGGTTACTTCTCCGGGAGCGAAGGAGTTACTCTCCATCTGGATGGAAACCAGGATGCTTAGCATCACATACACACTGGAAATACGCGCTTCCCTGCAGAGACCAATTTCTTTTTCCATCACCTGTGGCTCTCTTTTTGGCAGCAGGTTTCAGCCGCCAATTGCTGCCTCGGCTTCACACTGAACCTGCTGTAGCAATGCTGTGAGCTGGGATGGAGGTAATGACTTCCATAGTGCGGAGAATTACTCAGCCGAGCACACCAGGCCTTTTTACTACACATTGGCCTTAGTATGTGAAGTCCGCTCGGCACAGATCTCCTGTGGGACGCTTCCACATGATGAGATTTGCATGCTTGTCATCACCGGTCTCCATCATGGCGAGCAAAAGGGAAACTAGTCGTAGAAAATGACAAAACGGGAGGGATGAGTCCCTGATCAGCCGGGAGCTCTAAGAACACCGGAGGGCCGACTCTTATTAGGAACTCCTCACTGCAAGAGATCATTAATTCTTATGTAACACAGAACTCCATATCCTTACTCTCCTTCCATGCAGGTTTTTTGGTGGTTTGGATTTCCTCCAATAGGTTCAAAAGTCTACTGATAGAACAATAGTCTTCTGCTCAAATAAGCCCCAAAAACCATAACTATACCAAAAATCTAAAAAGTTATATACTGCAGATCACCAATCCTTAGATGTTGTGGCTGCAATGGTTTTCTTTTTTTCTAGAATATTTTCGGCAAGAACAGAAAATACTTGTTGATCCTGCCAGAAATGTGGTGTCCTCATCCCTTCTTGTGAGGTGAACTGGAAGCATAAACTAATTTTTTCTTCCTTCTGTGAACTACTAATCCCCCCCTCCCCGTAATGGAAATAAACAAAGGCAGATACACTATATTGACAAAAGTATTGGGACGCCTGCCTTTACACACACATGAAATTTATTCGCATCCCAGTCTTAGTCCGTAGGGTCAGGGGTCAAGTCCTGGGTAAAAAAGTGTGGGAACTCCCACCCAAGATCCACTCCTCCACCAAAAAAAAAAAAAAATGATACGCTCATATGCACGAACGCTTCAAAAGTGGTATTTTTCATCCAATTTTCGTATTGTGTGTATAAAGCTTAACTGTTAGTACATTAAAAAAAAAAAAAACAATCCTCAATAAACATAAATACGGTAATTCTCTGAATAATCTGCATTCGTTCAATTGTACTTCCATGCAAATGTGAACATCATGTTCTGATCTTTATTGGGCAATTTTATTTTGTATATAGAGTGTTTATGTGGTGAGTTTACACTTTTCATTGAACAGAGTTTGGATAACACAGGGTTAAACGGAAAGGTCATAAATTAACTGCACATTATCTGGACAGAATGCTTGGGGAGATAGTGATGTGTTCCTGCTTAGGAGATGTATGTTAGCTTGGGGGGCTGCAAACTCTGCAGGGCTCCAACACACACTCGCTGCTATTCCAACCCTTCACATATTTCAACATAAACTTCCCTCCTGGCATTAAACTTTGCCAGGTATTGTGCTCAGCTTACCACCCCAAACTGATGTTCCTCCCTCAGCTCACCTCTCTCCCTGCATGTCCTGTGAGCAGAATAGCTGTGCTCCTCCTCTGGGTTCTCTCATCATATGGCACTGAAGATAGAGGAGGGGGATTCAGCGGGACACACAGAGCAAGTATGAGGGAGATTGGGGGGGGGGAAGATGAGGAGACAGAAAATCAGGAGGGGCTGGCGGGGAGGAGCGCATCACGAGAGGTCGGACTAAACATAATCTCTTGGATTGACCCCTGCGTGGGTAATGTTTAGCCCCTATGTGGGCAAGTTTTTGTGTTAATGCAAAACTCAATAAAAAAGATTTTATAAAAAAAAAAAAAAAACATAATCTCTTAGCAGCAGGGACCTGATCTACCCGTCAGCTAGCTGTGATTGACAGGTAGATCGAAGAGGAAGCTGTCATGGGGCCCGCTACTGGCAATGCCTAAATGGTCAGTCCACCCCTGGTGTGCTTCACTTACTATTGCGAGCTGTGTCGGCGGCTGCTGGTGTAGCACCTGCCACACAGCTCGCATACTTCAAAGTCTTGCAGGATACAGCTGCTAATGGGAACTGAGTTCCTGTTGTGGAAAAAGTACAGGAACTCCGTTCCCATGCATTCCCGCAGGACTTGAGCCCTGCGTAGGGTTCAATATTGAGGTGGCCCACCCTTTGCAGCTATAACAGCTTCAACTCTTCTGGGAAAGCCGTCCACAAGGTTTAGGAGTGTGTCTATGGGAATGTTTGACCATTCTTCCAGAAGTGCATTTGTGAGGCCAGGCACTGATGTTGGACAAGAAGTTCAATTTAGTTCAATGTTTTTTTTAATCATATGTTTAATTATATGTGATGGATCAGAGCACAATAGTCTAAGTTGGTGAAGTAAATTTAGAAAAATATATACATAAAACTATTTTTCAGAAATAAAAAACTGATAATTGACATGTGTGTATGTATTCACCCCCTTTGTTATGAAGCCCATAAAAAGCTCTGGCGCAACCAATTACCTTCAGAAGTGAATGAATGAATGATTTGTATAGCGCTGCAAATGCAAACTGAATCGCCTCAAGGCGCTTGGTCACATAATTAGTGAAATGATGTCCACCTGTGCGCAATCTAAGTGTCACATGATCTGTCATTACATATACACACCTTTTTGAAAGGCCCCAGAGGCTGCAACACCTAAGCAAGAGGCACCACTAAGCAAACACTGCCATGAAGACCAAGGAACTCTCCAAACAAGTAAGGGACAATGTTGTTGAGAAGTACAATTCAGGGTTAGGTTATAAAAAAAATATCCAAATCTTTGATGATCCCTAGGAGCACCATCAAATCTATCATAATCAAATGGAATAAACATGGCACAACAGCAAACCCGCCAAGGGACAGCCACACACCAAAACTCACGGACTGGGCAAGGAGGGCATTAATCAGAGAGGCAGCACAGAGACCTAAGGTAACCCTGGAGGATCTGCAGAGTTCCACAGCAGAGACTGGAGTATCTGTACATAGGACCACAATAAGCCGTACACTCCATAGAGTTGGGCTTTATGGCAGAGTGTCCAGAAGAAAGCCATTACTTTCATCAAAAAACAAAATGGCACATTTTGAGTTTGCGAAAAGGCATGTGGAAGACTCCCAAAATGTATGGAGGAAGGAGCTCTGGTCTGATGAGACTAAAATTTAACTTTTTGGCCATCAAAGAAAACGCTATGTCTGGCGCAAACCCAAAACATCACATCACCCAAAGAACAGCATCCCCACTGTGAAACATGGTGGTGGCAGCATCATGCTGTGGGGATGTTTTTCAGCAGTCAGGACTGGGAAACTGGTCAGAGTTGAGGGAAAGATGGATGGTGCTAAATACAGGGATATTCTTGAGCAAAACCTGTACCACTCTGTGTGTGATTTGAGGCTAGGACGGTTCACCTTCCAGCAGGACAATGATCCCAAACACACTGCTAAAGCAACACTTGAATGGTTTAAAAGGAAACATGTAAATGTGCTGGAATGGCCTAGTCAAAGCCCCCAGACCTCAATCCAATAGAAAATCTGTGGTCAGACTTAAAGATTGCTATTCACAAGCGCAAACCATCCAACTTGAAGGAGCTGGAGCAGTTTTGCAAGGAGGAATGGGCAAAAATCCCAGTGGTAAGATGTGGCAAGATCATAGAGACTTATCCAAAGCGACTAGGAGCCGCAAAAGGTGGCTCTACAAAGTATTGACTTTAGGGGGGTGAATAGTTATGCACATTGACTTTTTTTTGTGTTATTTTGTCCTATTTGTTGTTTGTTTCACAATAATAATAAAAAAAACATCTTAAAAGTTGTGGGCATGTTCTGTAAATTAAATGATGCAAATCCATAAACAATCCATGTTAATTCCAGGTTGTGAGGCAACAAAACACGAAAAATGCGAAGGGGGTGAATACTTTTGCAAGGCGCTGTATTTATGCAAATGTAACTATGGCCATAGTGTTCCCTGAGGCTTCTGGGGGTTCCAGCAGCACAGCGGGGGCCCCGGTACAGAAGGACACAATGATCCCTCCTCTTTGGTTGTGTAAAGGGATTTATTAGCATGTTTACTCTGAATATATAAAGACTTTCGGGGCATCAAAGACAGCTGAGAAATAATTAGATTGAAGCGGATGTGCTGTATGTATAGTTCAGGCACTTGTATCAGATTGCTAATGAGCTATTAGCATGCGGCAGTGTTCATCGTCATATTTTATTTATTTGGATATATTTTACCTTTATGGACCTTGGAGATATTGATTTTACTATGGAACCCAGCCTATTATAGTTACACCAATTTACTACATCCGTGTCTTGTTTGATAACTAAGATATCCCGGCACGCAAAATCTGGAGACTAGTTCAGGATATTTAAAAATCTGCTGATTTATAGCTAACCAAAAAAATCTCCAAGTGGGGGGACATTTGTAAGTGCAATCACAGGTAACTATTGTCTCCGAGCACACAACCAATAGGTATAAAATTATCCAAGTTTTATTATACAGTATCTCACAAAAGTGAGTACACCCCTCACATTTTTGTAAATATTTTCTTCTATCTTTTCATGTGACAACACTGAAGAAATTATACTTTACTACAATGTAAAGTAGTGAGTGTACAGCTTGTATAACAGTGTACATTTGCTGTCCCCTCAAAATAATGCAACACACAGCCATTAATGTTCACACCGCTGGCAACAAAAGTGAGTACACCACTAGGCGAAAATGTCCAAATTGGGACCAAAGTGTCAATATTTTGTGGGGCCACCAATATTTTCCAGCACTTCCTTAACCCTCTTGGACATGGAGTTCCCCCGGAGCTTCACAGGTTGTCACTGGAGTCCTCTTCCACTCCTCCATGACGACATCACGGAGCTGGTGGATGTTAGAGACCTTGCCTCCTCCACCTTCTATTTGAGGATGCCCCACAGATGCTCAATAGGGTTTCGGTCTGGAGACATGCTTGGTCAGTCCATCACCTTTACCCTCAGCTTCTTTAACAAGGCAGTGGTCATCTTGGAGGTGTGTTTGGGTCATTATCATGTTGGAATACTGCCCTTCGGGCCCAGTCTCTGAAGGGAGGGGATCATGCTCTGCTTCAGTATGTCACAGTACATGTTGGTATTCATAGTTCCCTCAATGATCTGTAGCTCCCCGGTGTCGGTAGCACTCATGCAGCCCCAGACCATGACACTCCCACCACCATGCCTGACTGGAGGCAAGACACACTTGTCTTTGTACTCCTCACCTGGTTGCCGCCACACACACTTGACACCACCTGAACCAAATACGTTTATCTCGGTCTCATCAGACCACAGTCCAGTAATCCATGTCCCCCGTACACACGGTTGGAAATTCCGACCACAAAATCCATCTGTTTTTTTCCCAACGTATTTTGTCCGAAACTGGTGTTGCATACACACTCGGACAAAGTTGTCGAAAAATCCGACCGTCCTGAACGTGGTGACGTTTGTTGCGTACAACGGAAGTACGTAGAGGATAGTAGCCAATAGCTTTGGTCTCGTAATTTGATCTGAGCATGCATCGGAAAATTTGAGATCCTGAAAATTTGAGATTCCGACGGAAAAAGCCCGCTAGAGCCCACACACGATCGGATTTTCCGACAACATAATCCGATCTGACTTTTTCCATCGGAATATCCGACCGTGTGTACGGGGCATTAGTCTGCTTGTCTTCAACAAACTGTTTGTAGGCTTTCTTGTGCATCATCTTTAGAAGAGACTTCCTTCTGGGACGACAGCCATGCAGACCAATTTGATGCAGTGTGCGGCGTATGGTCTGAGCACTAACAGGCTGACCCCCACCCCTTCAGCCTCTGTAGCAATGCTGGCAGCACTCATACGTCTATTTCCCAAAGACAACCTCTGGATAGGATGCTGAGCACGTGCACTCAACTTCTTTGGTCGACCATGGCGAGGCCTGTTCTGAGTGGAACCTGTCCTGTTAAACTGTTGTATGGTCTTGGCCACCGTGCTGCAGCTCAGTTTCAGGGTCTTGCCAATCTTCTTATAGCCTAGGCCATCTTTATGTAGAGCAACAATTATTTTTTTCAGATCCTCAGAGAGTTCTTTGCCATGAGGTGCCATGTTGAACCTCCAGTGACCAGTATGAGAGAGTGAGAGCGATAACACCAAATGTAACACACCTGCTCCCCATTCACACCCGAGACCTTGTAACACTAACGAGTCACATGACACCGGGGTGGGAAAATGGCTAATTGGGCCCAATTTGGACATTTTTACTTAGGGGTGTACTCACTTTTGTTGCCAGCGGTTTAGACATTAATGGCTGTGTGTTGAGTTATTTTGAGGGGGCAGAAAATTTACACTGTTATACAAGCTGTACACTCACTACTTTACATTGTAGCAAAGTGTCATTTCTTTAGTGTTGTCACATGAAAAGATATAATAACATATTTACAAAAATGTGAGGGGTGTACTCATATTTGTGAGATACTGTATAATCCATAAAAGATACAGTGCATCCGGAAAATATTCACAGTGCTTCACTTTTTCCACATTTTGTTATGTTACAGCCTTATTCCAAAATAAATTAAATTCATTATTTGCCTCAAAATTCCACAATCAATACCCCATAATGACAACGTGAAAGAAGTTTGTTTGAAATCTTTGCATGCGCGCCCCAGACCTGAAAGTGTCAGATCACATACTAGGTACATGATCTGGCACAGAGCGACCGTCCTGTTGCATTATATTTGCGGTGCGGCTGCCGGGAAGTGGTTAATGACACCCCAACTGCATGTCGCAAATGCAGCGCATTTGCCTGCACCAGATCGCGTGGTACAGTAGTACCATGCGATCCAGTTGCTATGCTTTTTATAAAGTAGTGCATACACTACTTATGATGCAGTCCGGCATGATTTCAGCCCATTCAAATGAATGACGAAATGCGTTGGGTGGAGCCTCCTACTGACATCGTTGCGTACCAGGAAGTAGATATCCATGCCTTTTTGGTGAATATTTATATATGCGCATGTATTTTAACTTTGTGTAAGTGAACTTCTTTATGTAATAAAGCATTTAAAAGGTGTTAACACTAAAGCCCCATACACACGGTCGGACAATCCGTGGACCAGGTCCGTCGGACCATGTCCGTCATACTTTGTCTGATGTTGGTTTTGCGTACACACGGTCGGACAAAGTTGTCGGAAAATCCGATCATTTTGAACGTGGTGACGTTTGTTGCGTACGACGGGACTACGTAGAGGCTAGTAGCCAATAGCTTTGGTCTTGTAATGTGATCTGAGCATGCGTAGCACTTTGTCCGGTCGGACAACCGTACACACGATCGGGTTTGGTGTGATCGGACCGGGTTGACGGCAAATCTTTCCAGCAGGAGATAAGACTTTGTCCGTCGGACAAACCGACGAACACTGTCCGATGGTGCATACACACGGTCTGATTTTTCAACAACCTTGTCCGATCGGACAGAATCCATGAAAAAGTCCGACCGTGTGTATGGGGCTTTAGAAGAGGCTCTTTCCTCTTGCTTACCATGAACCATTATGCTGAATATCTGGTCATGTGCATGCAACTGACGGTGTTCCCGGATCATATTGAGGCTGCCTGGAGGATCATTTTGTTGGAGAAAGAGATTCAATAAGAGCTTTGACTTCCATGCATGACTTTTACCTATAGATAAGCCTATAATAAGTCTTACCTATAGGTAATGTAAATATCTCCTAAACGTCCACAGTTTAGGAGATATTTACATTTAATGCAGCCAGTGACATCACTGACGCATGTGCTCTGAAGGAACGGCCACCCATGCCCTTTCTTCAGAGCCCCGTGCTGTGGCTGGCGGCTGCCACGCGCTTGTGGGAGTGATGTCATCGCAGCTTTGGCCAGTCACAGAACCGTAGTCGTGAACCCGGAAGCAAGATGGGTGAAGATTAAAGAGGCCACCAGATCTGACATCTCGGCGTGGGAGGGCTTAGTTTTAAGGTAAGTTTAACATAGTGTGCTAGTATGCGATGCATACTAGCACATTATGTCTTTACCTTGCAGGGTAAAAAAAAAACCTACAGCAGTTTACAACCACTTTCAATCAAGGTGGTCATGAGAAATTGGTAAGAGTGTCCCCTGTTATCACTTTGGGCGATGGTGTCTGGTGGTGGCGATTGGTGATAACAGGAAGGAACGATTTTTTACATATTAACACAATTTGGATGGGACTTTCTTTATTCGCTTATCATTTGTTATCTCTTGATTCATTTATTATTGCATGTTATTATATATGTTATACTTATTTTCTCCATCAGCCCATCCCCCACAGTTATTGCCTTTTGTATCTCTTATGCCGCGTACACATGATCGGAATTCACGTCGGAAAAGCCTTGGATGTTTTTTCCGACGGAATTCTGCTCAAGCTTGTGTTGCCTACACACGGTCACACCAAATTCTGACCGCCAAGAACGTTGTGACGTACAACACTACGACGAGCCGCGAAAATCAAGTTCAATGCTTCCGAGCATGCGTCAAATTGTTTCCAACCATGTGTCAAATTGTTTCCGAGCATGCATCGGAATTTTGCGAGTCGGAATTGCCACAGACGATCGGAATTTCCGATAGAAAAACTTTTTCCATCGGAAAAATTGAGAACATGCTCTCAATCTTTTGCTGGCCGAAATTCCACCAGCAAAAGTCTGATGGAGCCTACACACGGTCGCATTTTCCGACCAAAAGCTCACATCGGTCTTTTGCTGGCGGAATTTCCAATCATGTGTACGCAGCATTAGATTGAAAGCTCTAATGAGCAGGACCCTCGGATTCCTCCTGTATTAACCACTTCATTACCGCGCTATAGTCATATGACGCCCACAAGGTGGATCTACCATCCTGGGTGGGCGTCATATGACGTCCTCGCATTCCCGGCCGCCTGGGGGGCGCGCGCGCGCCGCCGGCGGCATCGTTCGGGACACGGTGCGAGTGCCCGGCGGCCGCGATGTCCGCCGGGCACCCGCGATTGCCCGTTTAAAACAACGGGACCGTGCGGGACCGTGGAGCTGTGTGTGAAACCACACAGCTCCACGTCCTGTCAGTGCAGAGGAGACCGATCATGTGATCCCAGTACGGAGGAACACATGATCGGTCTCCTCCCCTTGAGTCCCCTCCCCCCACAGTTAGAATCACTTCTATTAGGGAACATATTAACCCCTCCAGCGCCCCCTAGAGTTAACCCCTTCCCTGCCAGTCACATTTACACAGTAATCATTGCAATTTTATAGCAACGATCGCTGTGTAAATGTGAATGGTTCCAAAAATGTGTCAAAAGTGTCCGAAGTGTCCGCCGCAATGTCGCAGTCACGAAAAAAAAAAATCGCAGATCGCCGCCATTACTAGTAAAAAAAAAAAAAAAAAAAATTCAATAAATCTATCCCCTATTTTGTAGACGCTATAACTTTTGCGCAAACCGATCAATATACGCCTATTGCGATTTTTTTTTTACCAAAAATATGTAGAAGAATACATATCGGCCTAAACTGAGGAAAAAAATAGTTTTTTTTTAAAAAAAATGGGATATTTATTATAGCAAAAAGTAAAAAATATTGTGTTTTTTTTCAAAATTGTCGCTCTTCTTTTGTTTATAGCGCAAAAAATAAAAACCGCAGAGGTGATCAAATACCACCAAAAGAAAGCTCTATTTGTGGGAAAAAAAGGACGTCAATTTTGTTTGGGTGTAACGTCGCACGACCGCGCATTGTTAGTTAAAGCGACGCAGTGCCGAATCGCAAAAAGTGCTCTGGTAAGGAAGGGTGTTTAAAAGCCCTGTATTGAAGTGGTTAAACTGTATTGTAACTGTACTGTCTGCCCTCATGTTGTAAAGTCCGGCGTAAACTGTCAGCGCTACATAAATCCTTAGATTAAAAAAATAAACCTCGCACTAGATGTTAATGCGGGATTGCTGCAACCAAAATCCTGAATACTGGATCAAAATATACTGTTCCCAAAATGAGTGCGCTATCCCTTTAAATATACATCCAAAAGTGTATAGAGCGTTGAAATGTAAACCATGTAAACCATATAAAATAACATACAAATATGTCTCATAAATTCATGTGCACAATAATATCTCATAAGTGTACAAAATGAATGACCATAAAAATCAAAGAAAGTCCATAATCATTCATTTCATATTCATCCAGGTGCTCCAAAAGTGCTCAGTGCTCCATAATTAATATAAAGTGCTCCAGTGCGTATAAGAAGTCCTCTTCCACGTAATATAAGTGTTGGCCTCTTACCAAATAGTGGGGATCTCGGAATATAGAGATCAAAACAGCATTTGATATGTCTCTCGCCGATGCTATCACCGTCAGGTGTCTCATTAGCCAAATGATCCGGTCAGTTGGAAAAAGCTGCAGTGTCCCCACTGCTAGAATGTAAGACCCCCATACACACTATTAGATTTTCTGCAGATTTTTGTGCCTCCTCAGTCCTCTCCTGGCTGTGTGTCTCTCACCAGCCCTCTTGGGTGCCACCAGTGGTTCTTCTCCTGGAGACTTTGCCTGGCAGTGCTCTCTCGCTGTCCTCTCCTTGCTCCGGTGCCACCTGTCCAAGACACCTCCGTGTGTCGTGAGAAGGGTCCTGTCCACACCCAAGCCCGAGGCCCAAGGTCACCCCCCCCCCCCCCCCCCAGACTGGGGAACACCCTCGAAGAGCACTCCATCTCCATCTTCCACCCAAACAACGTCTCCCCCACCTGGGCTGACCCTGGGTATTTAAGGAGGCCTGCCCCCTGCCTATCCAAGATTGGTCAGGGCTCCTCAAAACACCCCAAGCAGCTCCACCTGCCCTCTCCTCCTTCCTTCCCAGAATATTCTAGAAAGCCTGGGAAAGAAGTGAGAGGTCTTGGTGATGCTGTCTGTGAGTCACCAGCTCTGCTCTGAGTCACTGCTAACCCAGGTCAAAACACACAGACCTAGCTGTCAGCCAAGTCTGACAATTTACCTACTCTACTAGAAAAAAAAAAAAAAAACAACAGTATCACTTCTAGCACACTAGAGGGTGCTACACTAAAAAGTATGACACATGAATAGATGGGATCGTCAGTTAGCCAGTACTTGACATGTTTCGCGGTTGAACCGCTTCCTCAGGATTCAAAATGGGAGGATATCAATCCTATAACAAAACATATATACGGTAATTCAGGAGAATTATCTGTTATCTGTTTAGAAACAGTACAAGATACAATTTTAACAGTAGTGATAATCGCTTCAGTGCTTACCCTGGGTATCAAAAACACCACAGATGGAAAACGAACCCTTTATGGGTTTTGCCTTTCATTTCTATTTTAAACCAAATGGGTTGTTTCACAATTTAAACGTTTACAATCACTTTAATAAATGGACTTCATTTTCTGAGAAACTGATATATCTATGATTTTATAAGAGCACCATATTTTTGATATTATGTATTGATTTTTAATCACGGATATATAATTGATTAAAAACAGAGACAAGAAGTTACAATTCGTTGTGTTCTATTATTGTGCATTTTATCTAGGAGCGTTAACAGTTTGGTCCGGAGTATCACAAGGGGATAATGTTGTAACAGCTGCTGGGAGAGATTTTAGTTTGTGTTTTCACTATTAGTTCGGATAATTGGCATTCTTTAAGCCCAGGTGCAACTTCTTATAATTCATATTCCCTATGCTGCTTGTCTAGTATTCTGAATAATGAGAACATGTACTAGCAGATTAAGATGGATTTAACTAACAAATTAAAGTGTAAACTAAATCCGAAAAACATTTTTTTATATATTCACTTTACCCCTGGAACATTTACCCCCCCCTTAATGACCAGGCCATTTTTTGCTGTGTTAATTTAACTGACAATTGCGTGGCCATGTAATGCAATATTACATTTATGTCCTTTTTTCCCCCACAAATAGAGCTTTCTTTTGGTGGTATTTGATCACCTCTGTGTTTTTTGTTTTTTGCTGTATAAACAAAAAAAGGCCGATCATTTTGAAAAAAAAAAACAATAATTTTTAATTTCTGCTAAAAAAACATATACAATAAAAAAAATTTAAAAAAATCGAATTTCTTAAAAAATTTAGGCCAATATGCATTCTGCTACATATTTTTGGTAAAAACAATCCCAATAAGCGTATATATTGATTGGTTTTCGCAAAAGTTATACTTGAATATTTTTTTTTTTTTACTAGTAATGGCAGCAATCAGCGACTTGTAGCAGGACTGCCCTGATCCCCGCTGCTGCCCGATGTGCCCGCCGCCTAGATGGGTTAACCGCTTAAGGACCGCCTCCTGTACATTTCCGTCAGCAGAATGGCACGGCTGGGCACAAGCACGTACCAGTACCTCCTCCTTTAAGTGCCCAGCCGCGGGTCGCGCGCGCGCCGCCGGCGCCGCGCTTGCGACCCAGTCCTGAGCTCCGTGACCGCGGCCGCGGGACCAGCGGACCCGATCGCCGCTGGTGTCCCGCGATCGGGTCACAGAGCTGAAAAATGGGGAGAGGTCGGTGTAAACAAACCTCTCCCCGCGCTTCCTACACTGCCTGTCACTGATCGGCTGTTCCCTGTCATCGGGAAAGCCAATCAGTGACGTCAGACGTAAAGCCACGCCCCCTACTGTAAAAAAAAACACACACACACTGACGTAACCCCTCCCCGCCCCTAGTGGTTAACTCCTTCACTGCCACTGTCATTTACATAGGAATCAGTGCATTTAAATAGCACTGATTTCTGTATAAATGACAATGGTCCCAAAAATGTGTCAAAAATGTCCGATGTGTCCGCCATAATGTCGCAGTCACAATAAAAATCGCTAAAAAAAATATTAATAAAAATGCTATAAAACTATCCCCAATTTTGTAAACGCTATAACTTTTGCGCAAATCAATCAATAATCGCTAATTGCGATTTTTTTTTAACAAAAATATGTAGAAGAATACGTATCGGCCTAAACTGAGGAAAAAAAATGTTTTTTTTATATATTTTTTGGGGGATATTTATTATAGCAAAAAGTAAAAAATATTGAATTTTTTTCAAAATTGTCGCTCTATTTTTGTTTATAGCGCAAAAAATAAAAACCGCAGGGGCAATCAAATACCACCAAAAGAAAGCTCTATCTGTGAGAAAAAAAGGACGCCAATTTTGTTTGGGAGCCACGTCGCACGACTGCGCAATTGTCAGTTAAAGTTACGCAGTGCCAAATCACAAAAAGGGGCCTGGTCCTTTGGCTGCAAATTGGTCCGGGGCTTAAGTGTTAAGTGCCGGTGGACCGGCAGACAGCGAGGGGGGCAGGGACGTAAATAAGTTGCAGCTCCAGGCCCCCATCGTAATATAGGCCCAAACACTTTAAATACATACAATCAGTCAATCACCCCGGCCCGGCCGTCGACCGGCGGACGCTAGATATCAGGGGGGGCTGTGGTTGTTTGCCACCCCCCCCCCCAAACAAATAACCCCCACCTGCCACTGCAAGCACCCCTGTCAGTGGTAAATAGTCTGTCCCAACTCTCTAACTGACACTTTTGCTGGACAGCTTGGTCTGTTAAAGGAAATTGAAAAATAACAGACCATTTAAAGACCAAGCCTCTTTTTCAGAATCAGTGTTTACAAGTTAAAAACAATTTTTTTTGCTAGAAAATTACTTAGAACCCCCAAACATTATACTTTTTTTTTCTAACAACCTAGAGAATAAAATGGAGGTCATTGCAATACTTTTTGTCCACACCGTATTTGCGCAGCCGTCTTGCAAGCGCACTTTTTTAGGAAAAAATTCACTTTTAAAGTTAGACCAATTTTTTTTATATTGTTAAAGATAATGTTACCCCGAGTAAATTGATACCCAACATTCAAAATTGCGCCCGCTCGTGAAATGGCGTCAAACTTTGACCCTTAAAAATCTCCATAGGCGACATTTTAAAAATTCTACAGGTTGGATGTTTTGAGTTACAGAGGAGGTCTAGGGCTAGAATTATTGCTCTCGCTCTATCGATCGCGGCGATATCTCACATGTGTGGTTTTACCACCGTTTTCATATGCGGGCGCTACTCACGTATGCATTCGCTTCTGCGCGCAAGCTCGTCGGGACGGGGCGCTTTAAAAACAAAATATTTTCTTATATTATTTATTTTACTTGATTTTATTTATTTTTACATTGTTTTTCAAAAAAAAATATTTGGGTCCCTTTTTTCCTATTACAGGGAATGTAAACATCCCTTGTAATAGAAAAAAGCATGACAGGTCCTCTTAAATATGAGATCTGGGGTCAAAAAGACCTCAGATCTCATATATGGACTTAAATGCAATAAAAGAAGAAGAAAAAAAAATGTGTCATTTGAAAAAATTACAACAAAAAAATGTGCCTTTAAGACGTATGTGTGGAAGTGACGTTTTGACGTCGCTTCCGCCCTGCTATGGTATGGAGACGGGTGGGGGCCATCTTCCCCTCACTCGTCTCCATACCCAGCCACGGACAGGTCCCGATCGCCTCCACCGCTGCTCCGGTAAGGGGAGGGCGCGGGAGAGTGGCGCGAGGTGGGGGGGCCCTCTCCTGCCGCCGATAACGGTGATCTTGCGGCGAATCCGCCACAGAGACCACCATTATCATTAACAGGACCGCTCACTGAAAAGATGTGTATCTCAGTTGTGGCAGAAGCTGCTGCCGTTACCGAGATATCCATAAAGTGGACTGACGTATATGTACAGGAGGCGGTCGGCAAGTGGTTTAACCACTTTCCGACCGGCGCACGACTATATACGTCCTGTGTTTGAAGAGGGATATCTCGGTAACGGCAGCAGCTGCTGCCACAACCGAGATATCCATCTCTTCCTGGCGCCGGTCGTAATTCCGATAATGGTGGTCATCGCGGCGGATTCGCCGCAAGATCACCGTTATCGGCGGCGGGAGAGGTGCCCCCCCTCCCGCCGCTCTCCCGCGCCTTCAGCCGCTTACAGGAGCCGTCGGCAGCGGCGGAATCGATCGGGTCCTCCTCCGTGCTGGGTATAGAGACGAGTGAGGCTAAGATGGCTGCCACCCGTCTCTATACCATAGCAGGTACATTTTAAAGCAACATTTTCCAAATGTAATTTTTTTAAATGTCATTTTTTTTTTTTTTTTTTTTGCATTTAAGTCCAAATATGAGATCTGAGGACTTTTTGACCCCACATCTCATATTTAAGAGGACCTGTCATGCTTTTTTTCTATTACAAGGGATGTTTACATTCCTTGTAATAGGAATAAAAGTGAGCCAATTTTTTTTTTAAAAACAGTGTAAAAATAAATAAAATAAAAAAACTAAGAAAAAAAAAAAAATTTTAAAGCGTCCCGTCCCGACGAGCTCGGGCGCAGAAGCAAACGCAAATGTGAGTAGCGCCCGCATATGAAAACGGTGGTCAAACCACACATGTGAGGTATCGCCGCAATCGGTAGAGCGAGAGCAATAATTATAGCCGTAGTAATGCCAAACATGAAACCTGTAGAATTTTTTAAACGTCGCCTATGGATATTTTTGAGGGTAAAAGTTTGATGCCATTCCACGAGCGGGCGCAATTTTGAAGCGTGACATGTTAGGTATCAATTTACTCGGCCTAACATTATCTTTCGCAATATATAAAAAAATTGGACTAACTTTACTGTTGTCTTATTTTTTTATTCAAAAAATTGCATTTTTTTCCAAAAAAATTGCGCTTGTAAGACCGCTGCGCAAATACGGTGTGGAAAAAAGTATTGCAACGACCGCCATTTTATTTTCTAGGGTGTTAGAAAAAAAAAAACAATATATAATGTTTGGGGGTTCTACGTTTTTTTATAAGTTTATGAGAACGGATTTTGTTGTCGGAAAATTTGAGATCCAGATCTCAAATTTTGTGTGACGGAAAAAGTCAGATGGAGCCCACACACGGTCGGAATTTCCGACAACTTTGTCCGACAGGACATTTTCCATCAGAAAATCCGACCGTGTGTATGGGGCATAAGGATTAGTAAACTACAATATACTACTTTTTTTGTTTTTGGGTTTACTACTGTTGAATGCATTTAACATTACAAAACATGTACACTTTATTTCCTGAAATACTATACAATAAAATATTTACTTAACCTTTGCAAAAATGCTCCACGTCTAGTAGTATGTCGCTGTGTATTCTATTTAAGTTTACAGTAAGTAGCCTAATTTGTAATGTAACATCATTTTTGTTACACACAGTCAGTGTTCCTCGGCTTCCAATGCCAATGGATTCCCATCTCACAAGATCAGGCTGTACGTGTTCTCTGCTCCTGTGTCTGAGTGTTATGTGACATGAGGTTGGATAAGGACATTTTGACCTTGTGGGGGGGGGGGGGGGGGGGGGGGGGGGGGGGGGGGGGGGGGGGGGGGGGGGGGCTGTGGGAGAGGAGGGGGGGGTGAGAATGAGAGACGTGACAGCTGAGAGCCGGGGCTAAGCTTCACTTAAAGGAACATTCTCACTTCTCAGGATGAACCTGTGCACAGAGCTGAATTATCGAGTATCCGAGATGCCTACAGTCAGACAACAATCAATCTAAAGTTTATTGCGTGAAAATTAAAGCCCAACTCCAGGAAATAGGAAAATTCCACTTTGCAGTGGGGTGGTGCCCATAGACGTGCACACAAGGTGTGCCAGGTGTGCCTGGGCACACCCTAATCTTCCTGCGTGGGGCAGATTCCCCCTGTATAAGCCCCTGATATTTCAGCAAAGCCCCCTAAGGGAGCTCCTAGAAAATGTGTAAAAATAAATAAATATATATATATATATATACAGTGGTGTGAAAAAGTGTTTGCCCCCTTCCTCATTTCCTGTTCCTTTGCATGTTTGTCACACTTAAGTGTTTCGGAACATCAAACCAATTTAAACAATAGTCAAGGACAACACAAGTAAACACAAAATGCAATTTGTAAATGAAGGTGTTTATTATTAAAGGTGAAAAAAATCCAAACCATCATGGCCCTGTGTGAAAAAGTGATTGCCCCCTAAACCTAATAACTGGTTGGGCCACCCTTAGCAGCAACAACTGCAACCAAGCGTTTGCGATAACGTGCAATGAGGCTTTTACAGCGTCCTGGAGGAATTTTGGCCCACTCATCTTTGCAGAATTGTCCTAATTCAGTTACATTAGAGGGTTTTCGAGCATGAACGGCCTTTTTAAGGTCATACCACAACATCTCAATAGGATTCAGGTCAGGACTTTGGCTAGGCCACTCCAAAGTCTTCATTTTGTTTTTCTTCAGCCATTCGGTGGTGGACTTGCTGGTGTGTTTAGGATCATTGTCCTGCTGCAGAACCCAAGTTCGTTTCAGCTTGAGTACACGAACAGATGGTCGGACATTCTCCTTCAGGATCTCTTGGTAGACAGCAGAATTCATAGTTCCTTTTATCACGGCAAGTTTTCCAGGTCCTGAAGCAGCAAAACAGCCCCAGACCATCACACTACCACCACCATATTTTACTGTTGGTATAATGTTCTTTTTCTGAAATGCAGTGTTCCTTCTACGCCAGATATACTTGGACACACACCTTCCAAAGAGTTCCACTTTTGTCTCATCGGTCCACAGAATGTTGTCCCAAAAGTCTTGGGGATCATCAAGATGTGTTGTGGAGAAATTGAGACGAGCTTTGATGTTCTTTTTGCTCAGCAGTGGTTTTCTCCTTGGAACTCTGCCATGCAGGCCATTTTTGCCCAGTCTTTTCCTGATGGTGGAGGCATGAACGCTGACCTTAACTGAGGCAAGTGAGGCCTGCAGTTCCTTGGACGTTGTTGTGGGGTCTTTTGTGACCTCTTGGATGAGTCGTCGCTGCGCTCTTGGGGTAATTTTGGGCGGCCGGCCACTCCTGGGAAGGTTCACCACTGTTCCATGTCTTCGCCATTTGTGGATAATGGCTCTCACTGTGGTTCGCTGGATTCCCAAAGCTTTGGAAATGGCTTTATAACCCTTTCCAGACTGATAGATCTCAATTACTTTCTTTCTCAATTGTTCCTGAATTTCTTTGGGTCTCGGCATGATGTGTAGCTTTTAAGGATCTTCTGGTGGACCTTACTGTGTCAAGCAGCTCCTATTTAAGTGATGCCTTGATTGTGAACAGGTGTGGCAATAATCAGGCCTGGGTGTGGCTAGAGAAATTGAACTCAGGTGTGGACAACCACAGTTATAGTATGTTTTAACAAGGGGGGCAATCACTTTTTCACACAGGGCCATGATGGTTTGGATTTTTTTTCACCTTTAATAATAAACACCTTCATTTACAAATTGCATTTTGTGTTTACTTGTGTTGTCCTTGACTATTGTTTAAATTGGTTTGATGTTCCGAAACACTTAAGTGTGACAAACATGCAAAGGAACAGGAAATGAGGAAGGGGGCAAACACTTTTTCACACCACTGTATATATATATAAAAAAATAATAAAAATTTAAATTAATGACACCATCCACTGCTCTACTGACACCGTCCACTGCCCTACTGACACCGTCCACTGCCCTACTGACACCGTCCACTGCCCTACTGACACCGTCCACTGCCCTACTGACACCGTCCACTGCTCTACTGACACCGTCCAATGCCCTACTGACACCGTCCACTGCCCTACTGACACCGTCCACTGCCCTATTGACCCCGTCCACTGCCCTACTGACACCGTCCACTGCTCTACTGACACCGTCCACTGCCCTACTGACACCGTCCACTGCTCTACTGACACCGTCCACTGCCCTACTGACACCATCCACTGCTCTACTGACACCATCCACTGCTCTACTGACACCGTCCACTGCCCTACTGACACCGTCCACTGCCCTACTGACACCGTCCACTGCCCTATTGACACCGTCCATTGCCCTACTGACACCATCCACTGCTCTACTGACACCATCCACTGCTCTACTGACACCATCCACTGCCCTACTGACACCGTTCACTGCCCTACTGACACCGTCCACTGCTCTACTGACACTATCCCCTGCTCTACTGACACCATCTACTGCTCTACTGACACTATCCACTGCTCTACTGACACCAATCTCTTCCCTACTGACACCATCCACTGCTCTACTGACAACGTCCACTGCCCTACTGACACCGTCCACTGCCCTACTGACACCGTCCACTGCTCTACTGACACCGTCCAATGCCCTACTCAGGGCCGATCCTAGGGTCACAGACGCCTGGGTGCAGAAATATTTCTGGCGCCCCCACGTGGGCGTGGTCATCTTACCAACTCCTCCCCTTTACAAATGTTTCTATGACAACGACTTCAACACAGAGATGTTCATGTAAGAAGTCTTCGTTACTCTGGGATCCTCCCATGATCTTTTACCAATAAATAAAATACAGGAAGAGCGTACACTAATGAGACCTGGAGGGGAGTCTCTCTGATGCACACAGAGGGGGCTTCTGTTAGAGAGTCTATTAGAAAGAGCCCCCAGACATAGTACAGGAGATGGTCAGAGACTGTAGACATGATACTAGAGACGGTCAGAGACTGCAATCATAGTACAGGAGACGGTCAGGCTGCACACAATACAGGAGATGGTCAGAGACTGCAGACATGTTACAAGAGATGGTCAGAGACTGCAGACATGTTACAAGAGATGGTCAGAGACTGCAGACATGTTACAAGAGATGGTCAGAGACTGCAGACATGTTACAAGAGATGGTAGTAAATAATGGCCGATCGGCCCTCTCACCTGACCCAGCGATACAGCAACAACGGTTCCTCTGATCAGGAGTCAGCTCACTCTGAATTGCCCGTGTCGGCTCCACTGGGTAGAGCCCAGATCTGTATTCCTGCAATGACTCCATTCCTTCCTCCACCAGGGATGGTGCCAGGCTGTGTGGCTTTCTCTCTCTGATGGTGTTCTCTCAGCACTGCCCTCTCCCTCTGGAGTCCTGGGTGCCCTTCCCTAAAATCTTTCCCGGGCTCCTGGCTTTCTCTCTCCCATTCAGCTGAGCATGCTGTGTGGGCTGCAGTTTCCGTGTTACAGTGGGGCTGCCAGTCCTTGGGACCACATGTCCCACAATCCTTTTCTTTGCTCCTTTGCTTTTTCTTCCCTGGCCGTTATGAAGGCGGGGGAAGAAACATAGTGCGCCGCTCATTAGTACAGCATCGCACGAGGAGGAGAGGGAGAGGGGAAATAAGAGCCCGCAGCTGCAGTGGCATCACTAGGGTTGGTGTCACCTGGTGCAGTAAAACATGGTATCACCCCCTCCACCAACTATAGTCGTCCCTCAGTACAGACCCCACTCCATTAAGTATAGACCCCCCCTCCGTCAGTGCAGACCCTTCACTAAGTATAAATACCTCCCTCAGGACAGACCCCCCCATCAGTATAGACCCCCAGAACAAACCACCCCCCTCCATTAGTACAGACCCCCCAGAACAAACCACCCCCTCCATTAGTATAGACCCCCCAGGACAACCCCCCCCCACATTAGTACAGACCCTCCCCCCACATTAGTATAGCCCCCCCAGGACAAACCCCCCCATTAGTATAGACCCCCCCAGGACAAACCACCCCCCCCTACATTAGTATAAACCCCCCAGGACAAACCAGCCCGCCACCCACATTAGTATAGACCCCCAGGACAAACCACCCCCACATTAGTATAGACCCCCTCAGGACAAACCACCCCCCCCACATTAGTATAGACCCCCCAGGACAAACCACCCCCCCACATTAGTATAGACCCCCCAGGCCGAACCACCCCCCACATTAGTATAGACCCCCCAGGACAAACCACCCCCCCCCACATTAGTATAGACCCCCCAGGACGAACCACTCCCCACATTAGTATAGACCCCCCAGGACAAACCAGCTCCCATACATTAGTATAGACCCCCAGGACAACCCCCCCTACATTAATATAGACCCCCCCAGGACAAACCACCCCTACATTAATATAGACCCCCCCAGGACAAAACCACCCCCCACATTAGTATAGCCCCCCCAGGACAAACCCCCCCATTAGTATAGACCCCCCAGGACAAACCCCCCCTACATTAGTATAAACCCCCCAGGACAAACCAGCCCGCCACCCACATTAGTATAGACCCCCAGGACAAACCACCCCCACATTAGTATAGACCCCCTCAGGACAAACCACCCCCCCACATTAGTATAGACCCCCCAGGACGAACCCCCCACATTAGTATAGACCCCCCAGGACAAACCACCCCCCCCCCCCCCACATTAGTATAGACCCCCCAGGCCGAACCACCCCCCACATTAGTATAGACCCCCCAGGACAAACCACCCCCCCACATTAGTATAGACCACCCAGGACGAACCACTCCCCACATTAGTATAGACCCCCCCAGGACAAACCAGCCCCCATACATTAGTATAGACCCCCCAGGACAACCCCCCCTACATTAATATAGACCCCCCCAGGACAAACCACCCCTACATTAATATAGACCCCCCAGGACAAACCACCCCCCACATTGGTATAGACCCCCCAGGACAAACCACCCCCCACATTAGTATAGACCCCCCAGGACAAACCCCCCCACATTAGTATAACCCCCCCCCCAGGACAAACCCCCCACATTAGTATAGACCCCCCCAGGACAAACCACCCCCCCCCCCCACATTAGTATAGACCCCCCCAGGACAAACCACCCCCCCCACATTAGTATAGACCCCCCAGGATAACCCCCCCACATTAGTATAGACCCCCCAGGACAACCCCCCCCACATTAGTATAGACCCCCCCAGGACAAACCACCCCCCCCCCACATTGGTATAGACCCCCCAGGACAAACCACCCCCCCCCCCACATTAGTATAGACCCCCCAGGACAAACCCCCCCCCCCCACACTGGTATAGACCCCCCCAGGACAACAACCCCCCCCCCCCACATTAGTATAGACCCCCCCAGGACAACCCCCCCCCCCCACATTAGTAGACCCCCTAGGACAAACCCCCCCACATTAGTATAGACCCCCCCCAGGACAACCCCCCCCCCCCACATTAGTATAGACCCCCAGGACAACCCCCCCCCCCACATTAGTATAGACCCCCCTAGACACACCACCCCCCCCACATTAGTATAGATCCCCCCCCAGGACAAACCACCCCCCCACATTGGTATAGACCCCCCACCACTAGGCTAATTAAAACCACCCGGGCGGCAGCTGGAGAGGACAGTGTGCCGCCCGGGTGGAGAACAGAGCGTGTGTGATGCTTGTGGGCAGAAGGCGGAAGTTAAACACAGTGCTCCGCTCCCTCCTCCTCTCCTTGTCCGTAGGCGGCGCGGCTCTCTCCGCCTGTCACAGCCGCGGCCGCGGCGGCGGCCGCGCAGTGACGTCACGGGGGGGGGGGGCGGGGCGCTCGGCCACGGAGCGCCCCCCCCCCCCGTGACGTCACTGCGCGGCCGCCGCCGCGGCCGCGGCTGTGACAGGCGGAGAGAGCCGCGCCGCCTACGGACAAGGAGAGGAGGAGGGAGCGGAGCACTCTGGCGCTCCAGCGCCCCCACCTCTGTGGCGCCTGGGTGCACTGCACCCCGTGCACCCCGGGACGGATCGGCCCTGGCCCTACTGACACCGTCCACTGCCCTACTGACACCATCCACTGCTCTACTAACACTATCCACTGCTCTACTGACACCATCCAATGCCCTACTGACACCATCCACTACCCTACTGACACCATCCACTGCCATCCTGACACCGTCCACTGCCCTCCTGACACCGTCCACTGCTCTACTGACACTGTCCACTGCTCTACTGACACCTGTCCACTGCTCTACTGACACCATCCAATGCCCTACTGACACCATCCAATGCCCTACTGACACCGTCCACTGCTCTACTGACACCGTCCACTGCTCTACTGACACCGTCCACTGCTCTACTGACACTATCCACTGCTCTACTGACACCATCCAATGCCCTACTGACACCATCCACTACCCTACTGACACCATCCACTGCCATCCTGACACCGTCCACTGCCCTCCTGACACCGTCCACTGCTCTACTGACACCATCCAATGCCCTACTGACACCATCAACTGCTCTACTGACACCATCCAATGCCCTACTGACATCATCCACTACCCTACTGACACCATCCACTGCCCTCCTGACACCCTCCACTGCCCTCCTGACACCATCGACTACCCTACTGACACCTTCCACCGCTCTACTGACACTGAGTGCACAGCTTATATAACAGTGTAAATTTGCTGTCCCCTCAAAATAACTCAACACACAGCCATTAATGTCTAAACCGCTGGCAACAAAAGTGAGTACACCCCTAAGTGAAAATGTCAAAATTGGGCCTAATTAGCCATCTTCCCTCCCCCGTGTCATGTGACTCGTTAGTGTTACAAGGTCTCAGGTGTGAATGGGAGCAGGTGTGTAAAATTTGGTGTTATCGCTCTTACTCTCTCATTCTGGTCACTGGAAGTTCAACATGGCAACTCATGGCAAAGAACTCTCTTAGGATCTGAAAAAAAGAATTGTTGCTCTACATAAAGATGGCCTAGGCTATAAGAAGACTGCCAAGACCCTGAAACTGAGCTGCAGCCCGGTAGCCAAGACCATACAGTGGTTTAACAGAACAGGTTCCATTCAGAACAGGCCTCGCCATGGTCGAACAAAGAAGTTGAGTGCACGTGCTCAGCATCCTATCCAGAGGTTGTCTTTGGGAATTAGATGTATGAGTGCTGCCAGCATTGCTGCAGGGATTGAAGGGGTGGGGTCAGCCTGTCAGTGCTCAGACCATACGCCGCACACTGCATCAAATTGGTCTGCATGGCTGTCGTCCCAGAAGGAAGCCTCTTCTAAAGATGATGCACAAGAAAGCCTGCAAACAGTTTGCTGAAGACAAGCAGACTAAGGACATGGATTACTGGAACCATGTCCTGTGGTCTGATGATACCAAAATAAACTTATTTGGTTCCGATGGTGTCAAGCGTGTGTGGATGAGGAATACAAAGACAAGTGTGTCTTGCCTACAGTCAAGCATGGTGGTGGGAGTGTCATGGTCTGGGGCTGCAAGAGTGCTGCCGGAGCTGTGGAGCTACAGATCATTGAGGGAACCATGAATGCCAACATGTACTGTGACATACTGAAGTCGAGTATGATCCCCTCACTTCAGAGACTGGGCAGTATTCCAACATGATAACGACCCCAAAACCCTATTGAGTATCTGTGGGGCATCCTCAAACAGAAGGTGGAGGAGCGCAAGGTCTCCAACATCCACCAGCTCTGTGATGTCATCATGGAGGAGTGGAAGAGGACTCCAGTGGCAACCTGTGAAGTTCTGGTGACCTCCATTCACAGGAGGGTTAAGGCAGTGCTGGAAAATAATGGCGGCCACACAAAATATTGACACTTTGGGCCATATTTGGACATTTTCACTTAGGGGTGTACTCACTTTTGTTGCCAGCGGTTTAGACATTAATGGCTGTGTGTTGAGTTATTTTGAGGGGACAGCAAATTTACACTGTTATACAAGCTGTACACTCACTACTTTACATTTTAGACAAGTGTCATTTCTTCAGTGTTGTCACATGAAAAGATAGAATAAAATATTTACTGTGTTCAGTTTTGTAATTGTGTTTGTTGTCCTGTCTGTTGATTATCTATACAAATATGGCTACTTTTCTACAGCCATACTGGGATTGTTTTTATAGAATACATCAATGTGTTTGAATAATTTGACATTAAAAGTAATTAATTAAAAAATTTGATATTTTTGATACAAATTAAATTACTTTGGATCGATTTTTGCTGCTAAAAGTAACCCCTTTTTACCCGGCACTTTCTTAAACCGGGTATCCCTTTTCCTTTTTACAGTATGCTTTTGGTTACAGCAACAACACCGTACCAGGTGAATGATCTGTGATTGGTCATCTAATATGTTTGACCATCTATCAGTGAACAGCTTGCTTATACCCCCCCCCCCTTTCCCCCCTTTTTTCCATCTTTATATAGAGCAACAATTCTTTTTTTTCAGATCCTCAGAGAGTTCTTTGCCATGAGGTGCCATATTGAACTTCCAGTGACCAGTATGAGAGAGTGAGAGCGATAACACCAAATTTAAGCACTTTACATCCACGCTATGGCCGAATGACAGCCACAGCGCGACTCTCAATTCCCGGGAGGCCGTCATATGACGTCCTCCCCTGTGCACGCTCCCTGCGCGGTCCCTTACCATGTGATCAGCTGTCAGCCAATGACAGCTGATCACATGATCAAAACAAAAGCTTGGTGATCGTTTTTATTTTCTCCTCACACTGACAGCGGAGGAGAAAAAAAAAAGCCGATCACCGGCTCATTTTAAAGGGAAATCAGTTCCGAAAAGTCAGAGGCAATTATGCCTCATGTAATGCCCACAAGTGCCACCTGTCAATGCTCATAAGTGCCACCTGTCAATGCCCACAAGTGCCACCTATCAATGCCCACAAGTGCCACCTATCAATGCCCACAAGTGCCACCTATCAATGCCCACGAGTGCTGCCAATCAGTGCCACCTAAAAGTGCTGCCTATCAGTGTAACCCATCAGTGCCCATCACTGCAACCCATCAGTGCCCATCACTGCCACCTATCGGTGCCCGTCACTGCCGCCTCATCAGTGGACATCAATGACGGACAAAATTACCCATTTAAAATTTTTATAACAAAATTTAAAAAAAAAAAAACATTTTTTTTTATTTTTTTTTAATTCAGTCTTTTAACATTTTTTTAACAAAAAATAAAAATCGCAGAGGTGATCAAATACCACCAAACGAAAGCTCTTTTTGGTGGGAAAATATATAAAAATTTGGGTACAGTGTTGTATGACCACCCAATTGTCATTCAAAATGCGACAGCGCTGAAAGCTGAAAATTGGTCTGGATAGGAGGGAGGTTTAAGTGCCCAGTAAGCAAGTGGTTAACACACCTGCTCCCCATTCACACCTGAGACCTTGTAAGACTAACGAGTCACATGACACTGGGGAGGGAAAATGGCAAATAGGGCCCAATTTGGACATTTTCACCTATCAAATTTACACTGTAATACAAGCTGTACACTCACTACTTTACATTGTAGCAAAGTGTCATTTCTGTTGTCACATGAAAATATAGAATAAAATATTTACAAAAATGTGAGGGGTGTACTCACTTTTGTGAGAAACTGTAGATATATAGACATACAGACAGACAGCTAGATAGAATGGGTGGCACACCACTCTGGGAAAATACCCCCCCCCCCCCCCTGAACAATATCCAGTCCTATAGCCATGCATATGGTCGATCTTCGCTTTTCCAGTTCATGTAGAATAATAATGCCTATACAAATGGTAATTATTTTCTGAGAAATGGAAACAGTGACAAACAACCATTCATACTGAGTCCCCTTCTCATTAAAGCAGCAATGGCCTTATGAATATGCAGATCATTAAGTGACATATCGCAGCTCCCGGATCTTAATGTAATTGATGTCGCTTCACCTATAGAAATCCCTGCTCATTAATTGGCACACTTTCTCTGTTGTGTGTATTAAATGGCTTTTTTCGTGCTCTTCATCCGGCAGTCAATTAGACGGCAGCTTTTCTTTTATGAGCTTGGACATTTTATTTATTTCTTATTCATCATTATCATATTATGGTCGACTCCTGGGAGGAGGTGCAGGCTACCATTGAACCCTTCATTAGACGCTGGATGATGGTAGAAAAACCAATATAAAGCCCCTGGGTTGAACGGCTATCAACCAGCACCACATCCCATAAAGAAGAACAATTAATAAGCAATTAAATATTGTGACTTTGAAGATGCATTTCCTCAATAATAGTAGAACTTCGTTAGAAGTAAAATAAAATAAAAATCCATCTATCTTTATTGTTCAATATAAAAAATATTAAAGCATTCGACATGCAAAAATAAAAAAAACTCCCACCAGTCATATAGTGTAATATCTTATGCCGCGTACCCACGATCGGAATTCTCATCGGAAAAAGCTCTGATGGTTTTGCCGTTGGAATTCCGACGGAATTTCACTCAAACTGTCTTGCCTACACACGGTCACACCAAATTCCGACAGACAATAACACCGCGACATACAACACGTTCAACGGCACTATAAAAGGGAAGTTTAATGCTTCCGAGCATGCGTCAAATTGTTTCCGAGCATGCGTCGGAATTTTGCGTGTCGGAATTGCATACACACGATCGGAAAATCCGATAGAAAGGTTTTCCGTCGGAAAAATTGAGAACAGGCTCTCAATCCAAAGTCAGTCGGAAATGCCGACAGAAAAAGACCGATGGGCATACACACGGTCGGAAAATCAGATAAAAAGCTCCCATCGGACTGTTTCCATTGGAAATTTCGTCCGCGTGTACACGGCATAATACATCAAGACACAAGTCGTGCCTCCATATACCAACTCCCATATATTGCTAGGACTTCATTCATAGGACGTGGTTCAGTTCAACGCATTTAGAAAGTAAGCTTCTTCAGGAACCTAGAGGTATTCCCATGCATAGTAGAGATATCTTGGGGCAGGAAAGTGAAGGAGACCCTGTTGGACCAGTAGGCACATTGCTAGGGCTTCATTCGTATGGCGGAGACATCTTATGCATGGTTCATATACTGAGAGTGATTCAGTTCAATGCGATTTAAAGTTAAGCTCCTTCAGGAACCCAGAGGTATTCCCATGCATGGTGCAGATATGCAGGTAAGGGGCCATATATTAAAATTGTTTTTATTTTTTATTTTTTTCGTCTCTTCTCTCTCTCTCCCTCGTTTTCCGGCGAGATGGAGGAAGTAAGGGTGACCTCTATGAATGTTAAAGGACTTAATGTCCCAGAAAAAAGAAGGATGCCCCTTAATGATTTGAAACAGATGCGTACAGATATAGCCTTTATACAGGAGACCCATTTTAAGGCGAGTGGATTCCCTCTCCTTCAAAATAGATTTTTTCCAACTGTATACCATGCCTCAAATCAGGAGGCAAAATCAAAAGGGGTCTCGATTATGATTGCTAATCGGATTCCCATGGTCTTTGTCAGATAAATGGGTAGATGTAAAGGGAAGGTACCTGTTCCTGAAGGGTCAAGTGGGAGGAGTGAAGGTGACTTTGGCCACAGTATATGCTCCAAATGTAATGCAAAAAGTGTTTTTAAAGAAAGTCTTCACAAAATTAATAGATTTTTCTGAAGGTAAGTTGATTTTGGGGGGGGGGGGGATTTTAATATCCCCTTAGATCCCAAAATAGACACGTCCTCAGGGACGTCGTCTATTTTACATGGTACCAGAAGAGGAATGTACATGAATTACAGTTAGTGGATGCTTGGCGGAGTATGCACGCAGGAGAAAGGGATGGTACACATAGAAGGATAACAGAGGTATCTATAGGAAACATAACGTGGTCAGACCATGCCCCGATCACTCTGTGTATATCCCTTTCTGGTGCGATGGGTGCCACCGAGAGAAGATGGCGATTAAATGAGAGTCTGCTACAGAATCCTGAGATTCAGGACGAAATAGCAAAAGAAATAAATGCGTATTTCCAGACAAATGACACTCCGGGAAGCAACCCTGGCATGGTATGGGAGGCACACAAAACAGTGATCCGGGGCATCGAGATTAAAGAAAGAGAGAGAGAAACAGGTGATGGGTCTCCTACAGGAAATTCATGATCTGGAACTCCAGCATAAGAGGAATCAGATACCTTCTATCGGCAGAGAGTTGGGATACTTGAGGCGTCAGATCACGGATATTCTGCGTTTCAAAGCCAAAGCAAATATACAAAAGGGCAGGAAGACAACCTACGAACTAGGAGACAAATGTAGTAAATTGTTAGCAGGCAAACTGAAAGGGAAAACTACGACCACTTATATCCCCCATATAAAAGGGAGTGATGGGAAACTTATTTCACAGCCTAAAGGTATAGCGCAGACATTCGGGGAATTTTACGCCTCCTTATATAACCTAGAACCAGCATCTATGTCAACATCGGCCCAGGAGGAA
The DNA here is from genome assembly GCA_028564925.1 of Lithobates sylvaticus. Taxonomy (NCBI): domain Eukaryota; kingdom Metazoa; phylum Chordata; class Amphibia; order Anura; family Ranidae; genus Lithobates; species Lithobates sylvaticus. The sequence continues at coordinate 587,507,284 of CM053029.1, forward strand.
TATCTTTCCTCGGCAAGATTGTTGAGACTTACATCTTTAGAGCGGAGGAAACTGGAAGTACCTATCTCAGTAGAGGAAGTGAATACGGTAATAAAAACGATGAAGCCGGGGAAGGCACCTGGCCCCGATGGCTTCATGTTACAATACTACAGAAAATTTTCTACACAGTTATGTACGCAGATGTTAAAGGTTTTCAATGCCCTTGGCCGAGCAGCCGCATTCCCACCAGACTCTCTTTTGGCACATATCACGGTGTTGCCGAAGGAGGGGAAGGACCCTTCGGAATGCGGCAGCTATAGACCGATTTCATTATTAAATGTGGACTTGAAGCTTTTTACCAAAATTTTAGCATCTCGGATACAGCCACTGTTGAGTCAGCTGATAGATTTAGATCAAGTGGGATTTATTCCCTCCCGGGAAGCGAGGGACAATACCATTAAAGTCCTCAATCTGGTATACCATATCAATAAGACAGACACCCCTAGTGTTTTCCTGAGTATCGATGCTGAGAAGGCATTCGATAAGGTGAGATGGCCTTTTTTGTTTGCGGTGCTGAGACATGTTGGCATGGGAGATCAGATGATTAAGTGGATTACGAGCGTTTATACATGCCCAAAGGCGGATGTGAAAGTAAATGGAGTATTCTCTAAACCCTTTAAAATATCAAATGGAACCAGACAGGGGTGCCCTCTTTCTCCCCTGCTGTTTTCCTTGTCGGTAGAGCCCTTATTAAGTAAAATAAGGAAAAATCCGGATATCCAGGTTTTAAAAATAGGAGAGCGAAATTACAAAATCTCAGCCTATGCGGATGACTTGTTGTTCTCCATGTCTGCACCGCATATCTCAATTCCCAACCTCATGAAAGAGTTTGAATTATATGGTAACCTATCGAATTTAAAAATAAATTACTCGAAATCAGAAGCGATGGGAGTTGCGTTGCAGACTACGGTCCGTAATGCAATTCAACAAAACTTTATCTTTAAATGGGTGACTGAGAAGCTGAAATACCTGGGCACGTATATCCCACCAAATATAGGAAAGACGTATGAGGTAAATGTCCCAGCCCTATATAATTCAGTTCGGATGCAATTGGATAAATGGCATCAGGGTATCCATTCATGGTTTGTCCGATGCAACATTATCAAAATGAGTATTTTACCAAAATTTCTATACCTATTTCAAGCTTTACCAATCACTATTACAGCGGCCTTTCTTCGTCAAATATGTTCCCTTTTCACAAAATTTATATGGGCGAAGAAACGACCGAGGACAGGGAGAGGTATTATGATGTTGCCCAGGTGCTTCGGTGTAATAGCAGTCCCAAATATAGTGAAATATTACCAGGCAGTTCACTTGGGGAGGGTGGTAGATTGGTGCAGACAAGGAGAACTCAAGTCATGGGTAGATCTGGAACAGCAGGTAAGTATGATACCTTTACGTAGAGCACCTTGGTGCTTTGAAATATTACCAATGTCTATTAGGAAGCATCCCACCATAGGCACCACACTACGCATTAGTTCTAGTCTACTTCGGGATCCCAAAATGTCTTCGAAAAACTCACCTTTATTTCCTATTTTCGGTAACCCGGGGTTTCCACCAGGGACTGAGGTAGGAGCATTTAAAAAATTTAGAAGAGAGAGGTATATCCCAAGTCTGGCCCACTTTAGCGGCTTTGATGCAAATAGGGGGCCTCTTTGAGTTAAAGATGTGGCGAGCGATACAGGTACTGCATTTTTTGAGATCCCTGGAGTCAGCGGTAAAATATGAACGCCAATTAACCATATTTGAACAATATTGTGATGAGCAAGAACCGCTTCCCCGGTTGATCTCAAGAATGTATGGGATGCTAAATACACCTCCGGAGGACTTGTGCTTCCCAGTAAGGTTAAGTGGGAAAGGGATTTAAATAGGACCTTTACCTCGGCCTAGTGGAGGACATTATTTATCTGTCCCAGAACACCTCAATGTGCACACAAATTCAAGAACTAAACTATAAAATATTGATGCAATGGTACTGTGACAGACCTAGCCGGGACACAGGCTTTTTGAGAGGACTAAATGCGAGCCTCCTGCCAACTGATTATGGGCCCTGGATTTTAAGGGGCACAGGGTGAACGAGAACCCCAACCCCAGTCAGATTCCATGCTGTATATATGTGTATATATAATGTGTGTGTCTCATGCTGTTGGGACACACACCGTCAGATGCTAATGTCATGAACTCAATATGTTAATTGAGATGGCTGATCACATTGTCCTCTGTACAATGTGGTAGACGCTCCGTCTGTTACTGGTGGTCTCCTGCTATTGTGATGAAATGTTGTGTGGTTGTAATTATGATAATTTATAATCAACTGTGTTTATCTCGGTGACAACAAGTCTGGAAGTCTGGCCTGTAGTGAAATCCTGAGTCCCATCGGCTGCTTAAAGGAATTAGCTAATTAGTTTATGTTAAGTTGTTAAAGGTGTATTGTTAGAGTAATATGAGCAGGAGGGGGGATCTCCTCTCCTATTGTATATAAATACTTGTACTTTTGGTTCTAATAAAAAATCACAGTCCATGTTTGAGCAACTAAAGCAAGTGTCGTCTCGTTTAGTGCTTGGGAGCGGTTGGAATATCTGATTTCTGTATCCAGACTGGAAGGAAGTGATATATGACGAACGCACTCAAGAGGAGTGTAGGGACGTTCCGTCACATTGTTGGCAAGCAGTGGGATGCTTCCTGCAGTCTGGGACATCCAAACCTCCACCTGGATCCAAGGGCCGGATAGCAGGAGAGGAGGAGAGGTACAGATACCAGCCGCCATGGAAGAGGAATTCAGGAGGAGGTTGCGAGAGATGCAGCTACAGCACAGAGGACCAGTATCAGAGCAGGTCCTGCTGGGATGGTTTGATTTTATTTGCTGCGAACTCTGGAAGGAATCGCTAGCCCGTGAGCGGCGTCACCAGGGAAAAGTTCTCCCCTCCAACCAGGAAAGGTACTGGTCGCAGTATGGATTGCGGGTGCTGTTTTGGGGAGAGAAACCGCACAAGGAGCAGACAGCTGAATTAAGCAGGCTGATCTGGGCCGAGATGAAGCTGGATGAGAGTTACAGAGCCCTCCGGTGGCATGTATCCCAAGCATGCCCTTGGATAGCAGATGACAGCCCAACTGAAGGCTTAAGCTACGGCGGCCTGGGACTGTTGTATGTGAAGCTGACAGGAGACTCTAACTTTGGGAGTGATTTGGAGTGGCGGTTGGATGAAATCATGGATTTCAGAAAAGGGCTACTGAACATCTCGGAAGTGCACTGGGCACTTGAAGATTTGGAGTTTCTGGCCGATCAGGAATGGGAGCTGGAGATCGCCTACAGACGGCTGCTAGACTCTGCTCAGTGCCAGGGCTGGGCTCCCTTTGCCTGGGACTATAAGGAAATGCCAATGGACAACTCGGAAATCCTGGCTGAAGAGTCAGCAATGTGGCAGAGTAACAGTGTGCTTTGCCAACCTGCCCCTGCAGCTATGGATGCGGAGGTCTTATGGCGGATGCAGCAAGTGCTGACTGACCTTGATGATCCTGTTTCTGCATGGGATGATCTTGGATGGAGGAATGTGCCTGTCCAGCAGCATGCCAGAGAATCGGCAGTGGAAAATCTGGAGATTTCCATCCCCAAAGCTAAAGTGCTGACAACAGGGCAGAGCTCTGCTAACCTCTGTCCAGCACTGATGGCATCTTCTAGGTCCCACGGACAGATGATGAACCTCTATCCCCAGACATCAGTTGTAGAGACAGGGGATTTAATAGATATTTCTGCTGAGGAAAAACAACCTGATGAGCCTCCATCAGAAGAGCTGGTATTAGGGCCAAACTTCACTGAGCTCTGCCCAGCACCAACAGCAGTATCTGTGGAGTTCCAGGAAGCTGGGGCAGTTGGCCCCTCTTTCCGGCGACAAGCTGATGTAGTGAAGCTGCTACTCCCAGCTGAATCACTGGCAAAAGGGCAGAGCACCGCTGGCCTCTGCCTAGCACCTACAGTGTCTCTACAGCTTCAAGAAGCTGGGGCGATCGGTCACACTGTCCAGCGCCCCAGAATGATAACACCAACCCAGCTAAAGTGCTGGCAACCGGACAGAGGGTCCAAGACCTCTGCCCCACACTTGTGGCAGTTCTGGAGGCCCAGGGTGAGGAGGTGGTGGTCACTCCCGAGCAGAAGCTCAGGACCCAAGGAGAGGATGCAATCTGCACTTCACAACTGCAGCTTGAGCTGATATCGGTGGATGGGACTTCAGTCCCCACTTGTATACTCCAGGGATGCTGGGCGGTCGGCCCAGATCCCCAACAGCATGATGGACTGAGCCCAGTCACCCTGTCTTCTCTCCAGCGGCTGAAAAGACTCCAGGGAGAAGGACCAGTCCAGGCCTCTCCCCAGCGGCAGAGATGTTCTATGAGAGAGGCAGAGGTTGGCTGGGTGAGTAGTGCTCTGTTTGAAACAATTTGTTTGGGGTACTGTGTGGGTACCAGCATTAGAGGACTGGAACTATGGACTAACTTCGGAGTCAACCCGTCTGGGGTCTCCTCCTGTGTTAGTCTCCTGCAGAAAGGGGAGAAAAGTGACAGACCTAGCCGGGACACAGGCTTTTTGAGAGGACTAAATGCGAGCCTCCTGCCAACTGATTATGGGCCCTGGATTTTAAGGGGCACAGGGTGAAGGAGAACCCCAACCCCAGTCAGATTCCTTGCTGTATATATGTGTATATATAATGTGTGTGCCTCATGCTGTTGGGACACACACCGTCAGATGCTAATGTCATGAACTCAATATGTTAATTGAGATGGCTGATCACATTGTCCTCTGTACAATGTGGTAGACGCTCCATCTGTTACTGGTGGTCTCCTGCTATTGTGATGAAATGTTGTGTGGTTGTAATTATGATAATTTATAATCAACTGTGTTTATCTCGGTGACAACAAGTCTGGAAGTCTGGCCTGTAGTGAAATCCTGAGTCCCATCGGCTGCTTAAAGGAATTAGCTAATTAGTTTATGTTAAGTTGTTAAAGGAGTAATATGAGCAGGAGGGGGGATCTCCTCTCCTATTGTATATAAATACTTGTACTTTTGGTTCTAATAAAAAATCACAGTCCATGTTTGAGCAACTAAAGCAAGTGTCGTCTCGTTTAGTGCTTGGGAGCGGTTGGAATATCTGATATCTGTATCCAGACTGGAAGGAAGTGATATATGACGAACGCACTCAAGAAGAGTGTAGAGACGTTCCGTCACAGGTACTATACTCCAATAAAACTTCAGAGAGTCTACCCGGAAACTACAGGCCGGTGTTGGAGATGTGGAGAGGAACCAGGAACTTTATTCCACATACCCTAAGATTAGACATGCCCTAAGATTAGGCATTACTGGGGAGAAGTCCAGAGAATATCCCAAAAATTTATAGAAACTGTAATCCCAGATGATCCGGCCCTCTTTTTGCTCCATTCTTCTTAAATACCGATACGGACATATAAAAAGTCTATTCTATGCCATTTGTTTAATGCGGCCAAGGCAAATGTTACTATGTGTTGGAAGCAGTGATGTAAGTAACTGAGTTATAATAAACTGAGTTACCTAACGCAGTTACTTTAGAGGGTAACGAGTAATCTAACTGATTACTTTTCCCCTCATGGTAACTCAGTTCCCATTACTTTGGCTTAGTTACCCCAATTACATCTACCGCCACTAGATGGCAGTAGTGTAATTCCGGTGTCCTGCCGAAAAAAATCCCCCGCCGGATAAGGACCCCCTGTACTGCGCAGGCGCAGCGCTTGTGCAGTACGAAGGACTACGGAGCATCCGAAAATTGCCGAACCTAAACAGCTCTGAGTGAACTCTACACCGCGCAGGTGCAGTTAACATGTAATTGTACGAGGCGATGCCGCACGCTCCTGATGCTCGTGCTACTCTGCAAGGGGCGTCTATCGTGTAAGTAAGGGGTGGGTCTAGTATTACTGTAACCAAGGGGCGCATTTATTATTATTGTTATATATCGAGCTCTGCCCATTAATTTAACATTCGCCCTCTTCTGTAGCCATCCGCCCCTTACACGATATAATAATAGACCCGCCCATTGCTTACACGCTATAACAGATCTGCCCCTTGGTTAGAGTAATAATAGAGCAGCCCCTTGGTTACACGATATATAACAATAATAATAAATGCGCCCCTTGGTTACAGTAATACTAGACCCACCCCTTAGTTACACGTATAGAATATTTTAAAAAAAAGTCAGTTACTTTGCTGCGTAACTAATTACTTTTCCAATGTAGTAACTGAGTTACTAACGCAATTACTTTTTGGGAGAAGTAATTTGTAACTTAACTAATTACTTTTTTAAAGTAAGATGACCAACACTGGTTGGAAGGACCCGAATCCACCTTCAATAGTAAGGTGGCTTAATAGAGTAAGAGAGAATGGAGCTATGGAGGACTTAGTGTCCTCAGGCCAAAATAAAAAAGAGCGGTATAATAAAATATGGGCAGGGTGGAACAGATTTATGTACTCGGAGGAAGGGAAGATAATGCTGGGAGAAAATGATGGAGAGGGCGGATAAGGGGGTGAGTTTGACCGTATGGGAATACACTTGTCAGGATTCCTCCATCCCGCCGGGCCGGCTGGGTGGGGAGGAGATCTTCTTTTCCTTTTTTTTTTTTTTTTTTTTTATCGGTGGATAAAAAGAGAAGAAATAGGGGGAGGGTAAGAATATAAGGGGGAAGGGATGGTACTTAGGGAAAGAAGCACCCTAAGATCCCCTTAGAGAAATAACAAGAACAAGTGTTAAAAGGCAATGGTTTAACTGGAAGAAAGCGGGACACTTTTTTTTTATGTAGCAAATGAGAAGCGATATACTATGTTTTGAAAAGGGAATTCTTTTTTGTTAATTTTTTCCCGTTCTTGTAAGATATGGAATATTGAGTGACATTGTTTTCTGTATTTCCCCTTATTGGAAAAAAAAAAATAAAGAATAAAATATGAAAAAAAAAAAAAAATTGGTTCAGTTCAACATGTTTCAGTGTCGATTAGGTAGGATAAAATTTTGCAGCTAAGCTTCTTCGGGAACCCAAAGGTGTTCTCATGCATGGTGGAGATATCTTGTACAGGAAAATTAAGGGGAACCAGTTGGACTAGTTGTTATATTGCTAGGACTTCATTAATATTGCACAGCCTTATGTATGGGTGATATATTGGGAGTAGTTCAGTTCAATGAGTTTCACAGTTAAGCTTCTTTGGGAAACCAGAGGTATTCCCATGCAAGGTGGGGATTTCTTGAGGCAGGAAAGTGAAGGAGATGCAGTTGGACCAGCTGGCATATTACTAGGGTTTTTTTCATAAGGCGGAGACATCTTATGTATGGGCCAAATTTTGAGAGTGGTTTAGTTCAACGTGTTATAATGTTTGGGGGTTCTAAGTCATTTTCTAGCAAAAAAAACGTTTAACTTGTAAACAACACATCTCAAAAAGAGGCTCGGTCCTTAAGTGGTTAAAATTAAGCTCCTTCAGGAATCCAAAGGTATTCCCATGCATGGTGCAGATACTGTATGCAGGTATGGGTCATATATTAAAAATGGTTCAGTTCAACATGTTTCAGTGTCAATTAGTGTCAATGTGAATATGCAGATTAGGTAGGATAAAAAAAAAGGCTCAGTTCAACGTGTTTTGCAGCTAAGCTTCTTCAGGAACCCAAAGGTGTTCCCATGTATGCTGCAGATATTGTGTACAGGAAAATTAAGGGGAACCAATTGGACTAGTTGTTATACTGCTAGGACTTCATTAACCACTTTCAGACTGGACCAATTTGCAGCCAAAGGACCAGGCCCCTTTTTGCGATTCGGCACTGCGTCGCTTTAACTGACAATTGCGCGGTCGTGCAACGTGGCTCCCAAACAAAATTGACATCCTTTTTTTCCCACAAATAGAGCTTTCTTTTGGTGGAATTTGATCGCCCCTGCGGTTTTTATTTTCTGCGCTATAAACAAAAAAGAGCGACAATTTTGAAAAAAAACGCATTATTTTTTATTTTTTGCTATAATAAATATCCCCCCAAAAATATATAAAAAAACATTTTTTTTCCTCAGTTTAGGTCGATACGTATTCTTCTACATATTTTTGGTAAAAAAAATCGCAATCAATAAGCGATTATTGATTGGTTTGCGCAGAAGTTATAGCGTTTACAAGATAGGGGATAGTTTTATAGCATTTTTATTAATAATTTTTTTTTATTAGTAATGGTGGCGATCAGCGATTTTTATTGTGACTGCGACATTATGGCGGACACATCGGACATTTTTGACACATTTTTGGGACCATTATCATTTATACAGCAATCAATGCTATTTAAATGCATTGATTCCTGTATAAATGACACTGGCAGTGAAGGGGTTAACCACAAGGGGGCAGTGTAGGGGTTAAGTATGCCTAGGGGTGTGTTTCTTACTGTGGGGGGGCGTGGCTGTCAGCTAGTGAATGCTGATCTCTGCTCCAATCACAGGGAGCAGAGATCAGCGTCACTAGTTGCTAGGCAGAACGGGGAGATGCTGTGTACTTCCGCATCTCCCCGTTCAGCCTTCCCGTGAGACGATCGCGGGTGTCCCTGCGGCGATCGAGTCCTCGCGGGGGTCCCGACCGGCGCGCTCCCGATGGCACGACAGGCATTAAGGAGGGACTTATATATACGCCCTCCTGCCTGTACGTGCCATTCTGTCGACGTATATCTGTGTGCGCCGGTCGGGAACCGGTTAATATTGCACAGCCATCTTATGTATGGGTGATATATTGGGAGTAGTTCAGTTCAATGAGTTTCACAGTTAAGCTTCTTTGACATTTCTTAAGACAGGAAAGTGAAGGAGATCCAGTTGGACCAGCTGGCATATTACTAGTTTTTTTTCATAAGGCGGAGACATCTTATGTATGGGCCGTATATTGAGTGGTTTAGTTCAATGTGTTTTGAAGTTAGGCTTCTTCAGGAACCCAAAGGTGTTCTCATGCGAGATTTCTTGGGACAGGATAGTGAAGGAGAACCAGTTGGACTAGTTGTTATATTGCTAGGAATTAATTCATATTGCACAGCCATCTTATGTATGGGTCATATATTGAGAGTAGTGAAGTTAAACGTGTTTAAAAGTTAAGCTCCTTCAGCAACCCACAGGTATTCCCACGCAAGGTGGAGATTTCTTGGGACAGGCTAGTGAAGGAGAACCAGTTGGACCAGCTGGCATATTGCTAGGGTTTCATTCATATGGCAGAGACATCTTTAGGTATGTTTTGACATTAAGCAATTCATCACCTGTAACACTACGCATGTGGTGTATGCCTTAGAATGCCCATGCAGACTTTTGTACATAGGCCACACTAAAAGAGCTCTGAAGGTGAGAATAGCCAAATATATTCAAAATATAAAGATTGGTTTTAAAGACCATAATGTTTCTTTACATTTTAAATTGAAACATAATCAGGATCCTTCAGGCCTTAAATTTTGGGGTGTAGAGTGTCTCAGGCCATCATGGAGAGGATCCAATACTGAGAGGGATTTATAAAAACGTGAAACTCAGTGGATTTTTCTCACAGACACTCTTTCACCAAAAGGCCTAAACATAGAGCTAGACATCAATTGTTTTATTAGCGATGCCTAAAAACTATTTTATCTATAGACATTTTTCTGTATTATTGATATTCCTCTTTCTTCCTCTTAATATACATTTAATAATTTTAAATATATTTCAAATATTGCATAGTATTTATGCGATTTTATGTATGCAACTAATGGTAGTTGCAAGACTTAATGTTATATTAGCATATAGTTTGATGACCTAACAGTTATAAACTATTATAATGCCGTTATTTAAAATGGTATTTATGCGACTTTTTGTATGCGACTAATGGTAGTTGCCAAATTTAGTGTTACATTAGGATAAATCTTAATGACCTAACAGCTTTGGACTATTTTAAATGCTGTTGTGAGTCTTCTATAGCTCACTATGGCGTTTTATATTTTACGGTTATCTCCCATGTATAAAATATTTTAAATTTGGGTTTTTATTTATTTTGTTATTTCTATATTTCATTTTAATATAATTTCCATATTTATTAACTGATTGGAAATTATTAATTCATAACTAATTCTTATTCATCCTGGTGTATTTTATACAATATCTCATAAATTTCTAATCAGACGCCATTCATTGTACATGATTGATATTAATTTTGATTTGTTAATGGAATGGTGGCTGTCTTACCAAATGCAGATTTGCATATTAATATGTGAAGTTATATGACCACAATGTGCTGACTTGGTTAAATGTGCTTTAAATGTTTTTTTATGTAAATTGACTTTTTTATGGTCATGTTGAGTGGGATGCGCCGCTCGTCTGGTATGGATGGGCACCCTCCTTGCACGCAAGCATCAGTCTTGGTGCTGTGGTGTATGTGTGGGAGGGGCTGGTTTACATCCTGATTAATAACGTGTCGGGCCGCGCGTCCGTTCTATTTAAACTGAGATGGCACGTGGTGGAGGTCACGCCCTCAGTCGAAGTCGGAAGTGACGAAACGCATCAAGTGCTTGATCTCCACGACAGCCGGAAGTGACGTCAATGGCATGCAATATCGCATGTGGCCAGAGGTGGGGGGTGCCGGAGAGCCTCGAAAACATCTGGAAAGGCCCGAGGACACCTCGGCAGACCTCGACAAACCGCGAAACCTCGGAAAGACTACGTTGCCAAAGTTTGCTGATGTCAGCCGAGCTGTCCTCGGGCCTTTCAGAATGGCGCTGATTGGCGCTGTTTGGCTTCCGGCCCCCCCACCTCAGGCCAAACGCGGTACTGCACGCGCTTTGGCCTGAATCGTGCTCGTTTTGCGAGACAACACTCACAAAACGAGTTACGATTTTTAAAAATACAGCGCTCGCATTGCGAAACGCCCGTTAACCGCGTTACTCGCAATCCGAGGTTCCACTGTAATTCATAGTTCACAGCCATCTTATGTATGGATCTTATATTGAGAATAGTTCAGATCAATACGTTTTGCAGTTAAGCTTCTTCAGGAACCCAGAGTTATTCTCATGCATGGTTGAGGTATCTTGGGACAGGAAAATGAAGGACCACTTGCTAGAACTTCATTCATATGGCATTGATATCTTATGTATGGGTCATATATTGATGGTGGTTCAGTTCAACGCGTTTTACTGTTAAGCTTCTTTAGGGTCCTGAAGCCCCCCATAACTAAGCCCTCCTGCACCACCCCCTGTCCCTCCCAGTGCATTCTGGGCATGCATGGTGGGTGTCGCTTGGTAGAGGAGAGGGAGACCAGCGAACATCCCTTACCATGTAATAAACTATAAGTGACGTGTATAACATCACTTCTGGTTTCTGCAGTTCATTTCCCCAGCTGCTGTGGCTGGTAATGGATCAGAATCTGGAGCATTTGAGTGAAAAAAAACAAAACAAAAAAGGTACACCCAAACACTTAAACCCAAACCCTCCACCCCGCAAAAAAAAAAAAAATAGTTTATTTAACTCAAAGTTTGTCGCCGTTTCACAAGCACATGCAATTTTAAGGCTTGACCTGTTGGGTATCTACTTACCGGGCACAACCTCATCTTTGATATTTTACCAAAAAAATACATTGCAATTCTGTGCCAATAAATTAACTTTCAGCTTTAGGATAACTAAAATGTATCGGAGCACCACAAACCGGAAACGCTATTTAACCACTTGCCCTCTGGAAGATTTTACCCCCTTCATGACCAGGTCATTTTTTGCTATTTGGCACTGCGTTACTTTAACTGACATTTGTGCCATCACTCAATGCTGCAAACCAAATTCAATTTGTATAATTTTTTTCACATAAATAGAGCTTTCTTTTGTGGTATTTGATCACCACTGCAGTTTTAATTTTTAAAAGTGAAAAAAGAGTGAAAATGTTATATATATATTTTACTTTCTGCTATAAATCATATCCAATAAAACATTAAAAAAAAAAAATTTCTTTATACATTTAGGCCAAAATGTATTCTGCTACGTGTTTTTGGTAAAAAAAATCCCAATAAGCGTAAATTGGTTTGCACAAATGTTATGGCCTCTACAAACTATGATATATATATACTGGAATTTTATTTCTTGATACTAGTAATGGCATTGATCAGCGACTTATAGCGGGATTGTGATAGTATGGCGGGCAATCTGACACTAATTGACACTTTTGACACTTTGTGGGAACCAGCAACACTAATACTGTAATCAGTGCTAAAAATATGCACTGTTACTGTACTAATGACACTGGCTGGGAAGGGGTTAACATCCAGGGCATGGGTGCTCAACCTGTGGCCATCCAGCTGTCACTGAACTACAAGTCCCATGTGGCATTGCAAGGCTGACAGTTACAAGCATGACGTGATGTTAGTTCAGCAGCTGGAGGGCCACAGGTTGGGCACCCATGATATAGGACGATCAAAGGGTTAACTGTGTGCCTAACAATGTTTGGTGCATTTACTGTGTGCTGTTTTTACAAAGGGATGTACCGGTTTTTATTCCCTGCTTTGCAGGGCAACAAAAAACGGCACATCACCGCTGTCAGTGTTGTTTACATTCACAGAGCTCTGTCCTGTTCCCTGATCAGCAGGTCCCACCAGGCAATCATTGGCCGGGACCCGCTGATCGGCTTGTGCTGTGACTAATCACAGCCAGAAATGTGTGGAACAAAAACATTTGTTTCGTTTCGATTCATTGTTTACATAACTTCATTTAAATTATTTTCTAAATATTGACATTGACCTGTCTTTTTTGTTTTTCTTTGCTGTGTCTCACAGAAAATGTTCTGTTATATCTGTTCATGACTTGTGATATGTGATGTATTTATTTTTGCATTATTCCTGTAATACATTTTGACTTGTACCTTGTTGGTCCTTGTGGGCCCTGTTCCTTGCAATAAATAAAAAAAAAAAAAAAAAAATTATTTTCTAAATACATTTTGTTTATTGTAATTCGATTCAAATTTTACAAATTTGGTAAATTCGAATGGAAATCAAATTCACTTTTTAAATTTGTATTTATTCTATTCGAAATTCGAATTTTGGAAGATGGTTATATTCTTTCTATTCCATTCTATTCGTTTTTTTCTATTCTACTTTATTCTTTTCTATTCTTTTCTTCTTTTATTGTATATTTTATTCTTTTTTTAATTTAAATTCAAATTTATTCTATTTAAATTCAAATTTATTCTATTCAAATTCAAATTCATTCTATTCTAAATTTGAATTTTGGAAGATTGTAATATTCTTTCTATTTTATTTTATTCTATGCTATTATTTTTTCTATTCTATTCTAATCAATTATTTTATTTTCTATTGTATTCTTATCTATTCTATTTGAATTTGAATTTATTCTATTCAAATTTTGGAAGATGGTTATATTCTTTCTATTTTATTCTATTCTATTGTTTTTTTCTATTCTACTTTATTCTTTTCTATTCTATTCTAATCTATTCTTTTCTATTCTATTAAAATTTATTCTTTTTGACTTTTGGGGAATGGTAATATTCATTTTTTTTCCATTGTTTGTTCTATTCTATTCCATTCTATTATTTTCTATTTCAATTTAAAATTATTTTATTCATTCAAATGTCAAAAGATGGTTTTATTCTTTCTGTTTTATTCTATTCCTTTATTTTCTATTTTATTATGTTCTGTTTTACTCTATTCTTTTCTACTCTATTCTTTTATTTTCTATTCTATTCTCTTCTAATTTATTCAAATTTCTAAATTATTCAAATTTATTTCAATTTAAAATTATTTTATTAATTCAAATTTCAAAAGATGGTTATATTATTTCTGTTTTATTCTATTCCTTTATTTTCTATTTTATTATGTTCTGTTTTACTCTATTCTTTTCTACTCTATTCTTTTATTTTCTATTCTATTCTCTTCTAATTTATTCAAATTTCTAAATGATTCTAATTTATTTCAATTTAAAATTATTTTATTAATTCAAATTTCAAAAGATGGTTATATTATTTCTGTTTTATTCTATTCTATTCCTTTATATTCTATTCTATTATGATCTGTTTTACTCTATTATTTTCTATTCTATTCTTTTTTCTATTCTAATCTCTTCTTTTCGATTCTATTATTTTCTTTTCTATTCTATTCTATTATTTTCTATTCTATTCCTTTATTTTATATTCTATTTTATCCTATTCGGAAATTCAAATTCAAATCGAATTAGAAAACTATTCAAACTAATAAAAACTAATCAAATTCAAAAAACGTTTCAAATTTCGTCCGAAATTTTGTTTTGTTATTTCAGATTCGTATAAATTTGTTGCTATTGTAATTTTGGAAATTAGGATACAAACGTATTTCTGAATAACGAAAAATTTGTCCACATTTCAAAACGAACTGCACATGTCTAATCACAGCACAGTCAAGGCGGGGGTCATGCACGCATGCGCGTGCCCGCCCCCTACCTGGAACTGCTGGATCATGTATTAGATACATCATCAAAGCAAACTCTCCCATCCATTCATGTCTCCATGCTTTTTTTTTTTTGTTAAGAAACCACTTTGAAAAACACCCCCCCTGGCATTTTCAGCCACGGCCCTCAGTAAGGCAGATGATTAATTTAGCATTTATTTCCTGGAATCCATCTGCCCTTAACTCAGGCATGCAGGTAGGAGGGTGTGGTTAGCTGAGAAAGCCCCTCCTCCCTTCATCCAGAGGAAAGAAAAAAAAATGCCCACGAAGACTCTTGGGATGACATCATTTGGGCCTAGGCCAGAAACCAGGATGCAACTGAAGAAATGTAAAAAAGAAGTTTAAAACAAGTAATTATAATGTAACTTCCTATCTATTTACTAATACTAGCAGCATAAGGATTAAAAATAGTTCATGTTGATTGAGAGTTTAGTTCCGCTTTAATGCTTGCACAGTCTGACCCCGGTCTTTGGTTTATTAGGAGCCGTATTTCCTGACTGGGCTGCTCTCCGATACAAAGTAATGGAAAAAGAAACTCCGGCTGACTACTTCCGCTCACTCAGTACAACAATACCCCGTCTGGATTATATTAGAATTTGAGCTAAACTGATAACTTTGTCCATCCATCAGGATCACACAATGCCTGACCTGAGACCACCAGGCGGACGTGTCCCATTCTGCAGTGTATGGCCCCCGGGCATTGTCTGTGATCAACTATCACTGTGCAGACACACTATAATACACGGGTGGAAAAAATGAACCAGAGAAGTCTATCACCAGATATTTTTTTTATATTACTTATATTACTTTCATTTTTACTTATTTTCCAGAACACCAGAAGACTTACAGCGGTATTAAACCTGGAAAGACAAAAATGTATTATGTTACAGCTTACCAATCCTTAGTTGTAGTGGCTAATTTCGTTTTATTTATATTTTAGATTTTATTTCCTTCATTTTCACTTGGCGATCCAGCCAGTAAGTCTGTTATTTTTCAACTTCCTTGAAAGAGACGTAGCTGACAACTTAAGCAGTCAACTTAAAACCTTATCTGCTAAACAAGGGGCAGGGGTGTAGCAACAGGGGTTGCAGGGGTTGCAATTGTGACCTGGTCCCATGTTCCAGGGTGTCCGTTCGGCCTTCTCTGTACACCTAGATAGCAGGGGCGGAAGCATGTACAGGAACCAATCCCCATCTACAGCTGGTGAGAGACGGGATGGTGAAACAGGCAGCACTGTGGCAGAGAGTGAGGGGGGGAATGGGACAAAGCACAGGGGCCCAGTGAGACCACGGGGGCCGAAGAGAGGACAGGATCCCAGAAAAAGCAACGGGGCGAGAGAGAGCACTAGAGCCTAGAGAAAGGACAGGGGTGGGAGGGAGCCCCGGGGGCCCAGGAGCAGCAGAAGAAAACTTGTCAGGGGGGCAGCGGCAGCATGTAGAAGAACCGATGCCCCCCCATCTTCTTCCTGCAGCCGCTGAATGCCCACTTCTTCTCTTCTCCCTCCCACTGGCATTCAGCGGCTGCAGGAGGAAGATGGGGGGGGATCGGTTCTTCAACATGCTGCCGCTGCCCCCCTATCCAGTTTTCTTATGCTGCTCCCCGGCCCCTGGGGCTCCCTCCTACCCCTGACCTTTCTCTAGGCTCCAGTGCTCTCTCTCGCCCTGTTGCTTTTTCTGGGCTCCTGTCCTCTCTTTGGCCCTGTGCTCTCACTGGGCCCCTGTGCTCTGTCCCATTCACCCCCTACCCCCCCCCCCACAGTGCTACTGGGTTCACCCCTCCCCTCTCCCACCAGTTGCTGCGGGGGATACTGTCAGGATGAAGATTGGGGAAGGGGCCAGTAAATGTGTCCTTTACTGGCCCCCTCCTTGTCTTAATAGAGTCAGTGATCCGTACCAATCACTGATTCTGTTCGTTCATAACTGAAGCCTAGTAAACTGTGTTTACTAGACTTCAGTTTGTGAATGGACGGGAAGCTCTGTACAGAGCTATTCCTGTCTATTCCTTCTGTGTAGCTGAGGCTGCTGAGATGGAGATTGAGAGCTGACTCACTAGCACTGCTGGAAGTCTATTCCAAGCATCAACTACTCTTTCAGTAAAATAATACCTTCTAAGCTTGGTTTTGAACTTTCCTCCTTCTAGTTTGAGGTCATGTCCCTGTGTTCTTAAATCTTTGCTTCATATTGAAAATCCTGCCCTCCTGAACCTTATTCTTACTCTACATGTATTTAGGGCCGCTGATAAGCCAGTACAACTGTCCCTGTTGTACCGGGCCCAGCCAGTAGGGGGCCCAGGCAATCTGACAGAAGAATGCATGCAGAATAGAAAAAAAAAATCTCTAACCAGCGCCCCTCCTGCAGCGTTGCACAGGGTCGATCTAAGTGCAAAGTCCTCCCTCCCCTCCCTCTGGCTGTATGTTTATGGTCATTATCCTGCTGGAAGGTGAACCTCTGCCACAGTCTCAAGTCTTTTGCAGACTCTAACAGGTTTTCTTCTAAGATTGCCCTGTATTTGGTTTCATCCATCTTCCCATCAACTCTGACCAGCTTCCCTGTCCCCGCTGAAGAAAAGCATCCCCACAGCATGATGCTGCCACCACCATGTTTCACGGTGGGGATGGTGTGTTCAGGGTGATGTGCAGTGTTAGTTTTCCGCCACACATAGCATGGCTTTCATGGCTTTACAATGGCTTTCTTCTTGCCACTCTTCCATAAAGACCAGATTTGTGGAGAGCACGACTAATAGTTGTCCTGTGGACAGATTCTCCCACCTGAGCTGTAGATCTCTGCAGCTCCTCCAGAGTTACCATGGATCTCTTGGCTGCTTCTCTGATTAATGCTCTCCTTGCTCGGCCTGTCAGTTTAGGTGGACGGCCATGTCTTGGTAGGTTTGCAGTTATGCCCATACTCTTTCCATTTTCGGATGATGGATTGAACAGTGCTCTGTGAGATCTTCAAAGCTTGGGAATTTTATCCTGCTTTAAACTTTTCCACAACTTTATCTCTGACCTGTCTGGTATGTTCCTTGGCCTTCATAATGCTGTTAGTTCACTAAGGTTCTCTAACAAACCTCTGAGAGCTTTACAGAACAGCTGTATTTATACTGAGATTAAATTACACACAGGTGGACTCTATTTACTAATTAGGTGACTTCTGAAGGCAATTGGTTCCACTAGATTTTAGTTAGAGGTAAAGGGGGTTGAATACAAATGCACGCCACACTTTTCACATATTTATTTGTAAAAAATTTTGAAAAACATTTATCGTTATCCTTCCACTTCACAATTATGTGCCACTTTGTGTTGGTCTATCACATGAAATCCCAATAAAATACATTTACGTTTTTGGCTGTAACATGACAAAATGTAGAAAATTTCAAAGGATATGAATACTTTTTTCAAATCACTGTATATATTAAAGTTAGTGTAATAATAGTAAAACAAAAGACATCCAAACACTAGCAAACAGCTAACATAAAGATATAAGTGAGCAATTAACTGAATGACACAATACCTAACTATAATACACTATATACAAGATGAGGAACACAGGTCACAGGAAATACCAGGACTGGGATCTGGAACGGAAGGCAAATATAGGGCAGCAGGGTGCAGGATGCAGGGCAAGAACAAGATCAGGAGCAGGAACAGGTTATATAGCAACCAGCATCAGAGTGTATTAGCAGAGGACTAAATACCCTCCCAGCAACCAGCATCAGGTGAAGATTGGTTACTAGAAACTGCTGGCTGCTGTGAGACACCCGCTGGTAAACATTGAAACTACAACTTTCCGCTCTGGGGAGTGCAGTGCCACCAGCAGATGACCCAGGTCCTGACAGGTAGCAGGAAAAAGAAGCCTGCAGTGGGCGTTCCTGCCAGTGTTGGCCCTTAATGCTGGGCGCAGGGGTGCCGCGCCTCTAATTCATGTGTCCGGCCCCCTAATCTACATGCGGGGCGCCGGACGCATGGATTCCAATGTTTTTTTTTTTTTTTTTTCAGAAGCACGTGATTAGAGCCAGAGTCTCTAATAGGCTTCAAAAAAGGGTGGGCTTGGGGCGCAGAGCACTGCACCTCAAACCCACCCAGTTGTGTGACAATAGCGAATTAAAATTTGCTATTGTCTTCCTGGTTCTCCTCCTGGCCAATCAGGCTGACCGGGGGGTTGGGCGGCAAACAATCCACCCGCTGCCACCCCCCCTGTCAGTCGGTCACCAGCCCTCCACTTACCCCATCTAAGTCGTGGGCAGCGCTTTCTCTTGGGTGGCAGGCGACGGGCGACGTCTCCTTCTCCTGGTGCTTTACAGCGGCTTCACCTGCGTCTCCTCCTCCTCAGTGACCAATAGGATCGCTTCTCCTCTCGGACAATCGGGTGATGGGTATAAAAAACATACCATCAGCCGCCACTGGTTCCTGCATCTCAAGTTGACACATTCCAGGATCACCAGATTTCTGATACAAGGCTTAGGGTTGGGCTGGTGGATTATATGTATGAAAAATAAAAACTGAACATGTAGTTTATTCTTCCTCTATATATATCAATGCTTTATTTTTCATTTTGACTGGAGCGTACCTTTAAATCCCAACTCTGGGAATTAGTAAAAAAGCTACGCTTCAAGTGCCCCCCCCCCCCCCACACACACACGCAGGGGGTAAGGTACGTAAAAATGCCTGTTATTGTACCCCCTAGATGTAAGGAGCCTTTAACCTTACAGAGCAAGAGGAGCCCCACAGCAAGAGTATTTTTTTCTAATTCTTGGTGTTGGCCTTTAATGATTTTTTGGCAATAGACCTTTGATAACAATAAGTTCTGCAGTTTCTAATTACATGAAATATCAATAATGCTCCTGGTAGCATGAGACCATGTGATCTAGGCTTCCTAGGCTTTAGATCACATGACAAAGTTCAAAAACAAGATGGAGGTGCTTTGGTAAGGGTTACATGTACGTTGAACCCAGTTGATTTCAATGATCTGTTCATTTATTGACAAGATTCTAGCACAACGTTCAGTATGCTTTTTTAACATTTACATATGAGTTGTGTTCTTCTATAAAAAATTATTTTTAGGTATGATAAACTTTTCATTTGACATGTGGGCTGGTGGAGAGGGGAGGGGGTGTCCACAAGAGTTTCCTGTTTTGTTGAGTTAAGTCACTTCCATATTTTACAGTCGCAGTGTTGCTGGGCGAAAGTTGGCCGCTTCTTCACAGTGAAGGAAGCTGTAGTGGACAGGCTGTGGTCTCTGCTTCCTTTGTGGGATAGCAATCATCATGAAGGGACTGAGGTCTGTGGGTAGAAGCTGTACAATATATACACTGAATGCATTGAAGTGATGGCCAGAAAAGGCAATGCGCCATCAAGACCTGCTGTATAATGGATATATTCGTACATTTTTATTGTAATTAACAAAAACCCCACCAATATACTTACACTATAGGTGGCCAAGAAAGGTCTACTCACATTTTACCTCTCTGCTGATAGACCACAGATCGGCAGACACTGGAGGTCCACATTCATACCCAGCATAGCAGACTGGACCACTGAGCTGAATCTATTTATGAGACTGGAAGAACTGATGGTTAAATTGCACAACAGGAAAGTATTCACTTTTTCCACATTTTGTTGTGTTACAGCCTTATTCCAAAATGGATTAAACTATTTTTTTCCCTGAAAATTCTACAAACAATACCCCAATGACAATGTGAAAGAAATTTTTTTGAAATCTTTGCAAATTTATTAAAAATAAAAAATGAAAAAAAAATCCCATGTACATAAGTATTCACGGCCTTTGCTCAATACTTTGTTGAAGCGCCTTTACAGCACCAATTACAGCCTCAAGTCTTTTTGAGTATGATGCTACAAGCTTGGAACACCTATTTTTGGGCAGTTTCCCCCATTCTTCTTTGCAGGACCTCTCAAGCTCCATCAGGTTGGATGGGGAGCGTCGGTGCACAGCCATTTTCAAATCTCTCCAGAGATGTTCGATCGGGTTCAAGTCTGGGCTCTGGCTCGGCCACTCAAGGACATTCACAGAGTTGTCCCTTAGCCACTCTTTTGTTATCTTGGCTGTGTGCTTAGGGTCGTTGTCCTGTTGGAAGATGAACCTTCACCCCTGTCTGAGGTCCAAAGCGCTCTTTAGCAGGTTTTCATCAAGGATATCTCTGTGCATTCCTGTAAGGGGCGGACTGACCATTCGGCCACTCGGGCACTGCCCGAGGGCCCTGGGCCACTAGGGGGCCCCATCAGGGTTGCCAGCCTCAGTAAAACCAGGGACAGTATGTAAAAATCTGTGTTTTTTACATCTGTCTCTGAAATGTCCCTTACCGACATCCTTTTGGTCTAAAAATCCAGAGATTATAGCTGCCCCACCTCTCCAGTACCTTCTCAGCCAATAGAAACATGTTTGTGTATACTGTGTGATTGTATACTGTGCGTGTGTATACTGTGTGATTGTATACTGTGCGTGTGTATACTGTGTAGCCCCATAATCTCTGATTGCCTGGGGGCCCCATAATCTCCTATTGCCCGAGGGCCCCATGAGTTGTCAGTCCGCCCCTGATTGCTGCATTCATATTTCCATCAATCCTGACTAGTCTCCCAGTTCCTGCTGCTGAAAAACATCCCCACAGCACAATGCTGCCACCACCATGCTTCACAGTAGAGATGGTATTGCCCAGGTGATCAGCAGTGTCTGGTTTCCTCCAGATATGACGCTTGCCATTCAGGCCAATGAGTTCAATCTTTGTTTCATCAGACCAGAGAATTTTGTTTCTCATGGTCTGAGAGTCCTTCAAGTGCCTTTTGGAAAACTCCAGGCAGGCTGTCATGTGCCTTTTACTGAGCTGAGGAGTGGCTTCTGTCTAGCCACTCTACCATACAGGCCTGATTGATGGAGTGCTGCAGAGATGGTTGTTCTTCTGGGAGGTTCTCCTCTCTCCACAGAGAAACACTGGAGCTCTGTTAGAGTGACCATCGGGTTCTTGGTCACCTCCCTGACTAAGGCCCTTCTTCTCTGATCGCTCAATTTGGCTGGACGGCCCGCTCTAGGAAGAGTCTTGGTGGTTCCAAACTTCTTCCATTTACAGATGATGGAGGCCACTGTGCTCATTGGGACCTTCAATGCTGCAGAAATGTTTATGTACCCTTCCCCAGATCTGTGCCTCCATACAATCCTGTCTTGAAAGTCTACAGACAATTCCTTGGACTTCATGGCTTGGTTTGTGCTCTGACATGCACTGTTACCTGTTGGACCTTATATAGACAGGTGTGTGCCTTTCCAAATCATGTCCACCCAACTGAATTTACCACAGGTGGACTCCAATCAAGTTGTAGAAACATCTCAAGGATGATAAATGAAAACAGGATGCACCTGAGCTTCATGGCAAATGCTGTGAATACTTATGTACATGTTTTTTTTAAATATTTTTTTTTAATAAATTTGCAAACAAATTTCTTTCATGTTATCATTTTGGGGGAATTGTTTGTAGAATTTTGAGGAAAATAATAAATTTAATCCATTTTGGAATAAGGCTGTAACATAAAAAAAATGTGGAAAAAGTGAAGCGCTGCAAATACTTTCCGCACGCAATGTATACCAGTTTCTCTCTTGGCATGGATTTAAAGGGACCCCCACGCCGAAAAAACGGCGTGGGGGTTCCCCCCAAATCCATGTCAGACCCTCATCCGAGCACGCAGCCTGGCAGGCCAGGAAAGGGGTGGGGACGAACGAGCGCCCCCCCCCCTCCTGAGCCGTACCAGGCCGCGTGCCCTCAACATGGGGGGTGCCCTGGGGAAAGGGGGGCCGTGCGGCCCCCCCCACCCCAAAGCACCTTGTCCCCATGTTGATGAGGACAAGGGCCTCTTCCCGACAAGCCTGGCCGTTGGTTGTCGGGGTCTGCGGGCGGGGGCTTATCGGAATCTGGGAACCCCCTTTAATAAGGGGGCCCCCAGATCCCGGCCCCCCACCCTATGTGAATGAGTATGGGGTACGATGTACCCCTACCCATTCACCTAAGGTGTAAAATGTAAAGTAAAAAAAAACACCCACACTTTTGAAAAAATAGTTTATTGCACTGCTCCGGGGGTCTTCTTCCGTCTTGGGGGTCTTCTCGCCGGACTCCCCCGCCATTTACCAAGCTCTTTTACCGAGCGGGGGAAGTCCGGCTACCTTCTTCGTCGTCGCCGCCGTCTGGGGGTCTCGATCCGCCTTCGGGGGTCTTCTTCCGTCTTGGGGGTCTTCTCGCCGGACTCCTCCCCTCTCTTCTGCTCTTTTACCTAGCTCTTTCACGAGGGGAGGAGTCCGGCTACCTTCTTCGTCGTCGCCGCCGTCGTCTGGGGGTCTCGATCCGCCTTCGGGGGTCTTCCGGGGGTCTCTTCTGTTCTTGCGGCGGTCGTCGTCTTCCGCGCCGCCGGCGCCTTCTTCTTCTTGTCCTCCTTCTTGTCCTTCTTGTTCTTCTTCTTCTTCCGATGTTGACCCGACGCTCTCTCTGCCCGGAATGCCTGTGCCGCTCTGCGCTCGGACTTATATAGGGACATGGGCGACAGGGTCACATGCACATGTCACATGGTGACCCCGCCCCCTTGTGTTGTCACAGTCCCGGAGGATGCTGGGACTGTGACATCGCAAGGGGGCGGGGTCACCATGTGACATGAACATGTGACCCTGTCGCCCATGTCCCTATATAAGTCCGAGCTCAGAGCGGCACAGGCATTCCGGGCAGAGAGAGC